>OU342745.1:137134752-137247961 GCA_910589775.1 Avena eriantha
GGTTCCCAAAACCTCTGTTTAAAACCTTTGAATTCTACTCTTGGTAGGGATACCAAGGACTCTTACCTTACTCAAACTCCAACCTATCAAAATTTCCCATCCTTACCTCAAGCTAGGATTGATGGTAACCCTAGTAGTAGGTTTTCTTAGTTTCCAAGATGAGTTGCCTTAATCTACTGTCTGATGAATTGCCTTGATCTACTGTTTGACTTGATTGCTTTGAAGTAGTATGAGATACTCTAGGAGCTCATCCACTAGGATCAAGATACCTTAAAATCCCCAAACCCTAAGCAAGAATACAAGATGGATCTGATCTCTAGATACTAGGTGATCATCTAAAACCCTTAACCAGATCAATTCTGCAGTGATCCATTCTAGAAGTTTCCAAGTCAATGAAGACCAATATCAAGAATGGATCCCTTCTCCTCAATCTATTCTTCAAATCCATCCACTTGATGATGCTTTGGTATCCTACCATCCATCAAAATCCTTCCCTCTCATGCTCTAGTCAAAAACCCTAAATCTGCCAAATTTGGCTATCTGGAAAACTATTTCCAACATCACCTTTTCGGATGCCTCCAATTCTCAACCCTTGTGAAATTTTGAAAATGCATCTGAACCATCTTGTTAACCATCCTAAGTACTACCAAGGCCCACTCTTTCCCTTGGTTAGATCAACCTCCAACCCAGTTGTTCTGGATGGTTTTGCAGGAAAGAAAATAACTATTCCTGCAAATCTAGTCAACATGCCTACTTTGATAGAAGCTCACACCACCCTCTCACCTTCTCTGGACCAACTCTTTGCATGGTTGTGTTCTACTCATATAGTTCTACCAAAATCTAATTCACTTGTTCCATCATGGTTTATAAGGCATCATGACTCATCTGGTATGGCAGCCTTATTTTCAACAAAGTTTGCCATCACTTCAAGACCACCTCAAATGTAACCAATCCAAACTCCTTCTGACATGATCATCTATATGACTTGGTCTAGCTATCCATCTATCCCTTGCATCAAGGCGAGCTCTGAGCTCCAAGATCCAACAAGGTTTTGGTGGTATAAAAATAACATCACCTTAGATCCACAACCCCTTGCTTTCCATCTAATTCAAGTTGGATTTCCAATTCCCAAGGTTGAAAATTCTTGCTACACCATGTATACATCATCTACCTTTATCATCAAGATTTATCAATAATTATCCATAATTATTATGGACCAAAACTATTCAAATTCCTTTAATAGGCAAAACCTCCAAAACCTCCTCCATAAAGGAGAGTTTAGTTTTTTCCAAAACACTTCTCTAAGTTAGGTCACTTTTGATGCCTTCCTATCCTACCCTATCTTCCCACTACAAAAATAAATATTTTTCAAGAGCTTTATTATTTCTTTTGCCCATTTTCTTAAATGGCTGAATTGGAATAATAATTGTTTTAAATACTTTTATGTTCCAATAAATCTTGGGAAAATTCCCCTAAGTGTGTATTCACATTTGGGACCATATCAAACCAAAAACCAACCTTGTCCAATGTAAATTTATCAAATGATATTCTAGAATCTACTTCTGTACTTTTTGAATAAATAACTGTAAGTGGATTTAAAATCCTTTGAAAAATCCCAAATAATTCCTAGATATCTACTTTGACCTCGTCTATCTACCAGTACCATCTTCCCACCTTGTCCTATGAAATTTTTTGAAGTTCCTTCACAATCACCTATTTACTCAATTTGGCAAACCTAGCTAGTATTGAGCTAGATCAAGATCAAACCATCACCAAAGCTTGTCAAGCACTCCTATCCAGCCCCATGGCCCTCCTGGTCCTCACCACTTTAGAACTACAGTACCCCCCATCACATATCTACTTGCCCTTTACCCCTAGGAAGGGTAGAGAGAGGAGAGACAAGCCACTTGTGGCCAAGCAATAGCAGCAATACCTCATCCTTTCTCTCCCTGCCAACCAGATGACTCACACCACCCCTCCACCGCCCTCCTTGACCAATCCCAAGCTAGCTCCACCCCTCCTCCATGTCCAAAATGGACATTTCCCTGGTTTTTCTCCCACCTCGGTATAAATAGGCCAGACGCCCTCCCAACATGCCCCTGTCTCTCATTTGCTTCCCATCCCCTCCACTTACCTCCCAGAGCCCCCTCTCCTCCTCCCTTGCTCTGTTCTGCTCGAGAGAAGGAGAAGGAGGAACCTCGGCCTCCCCCAAAAATCGAGCTAAGCTCCCTCTTCTCTGCTCCTCCCTTGCTGCATGTCATCGCCCTGAGATCCCCTCCTCCTCCTGCATCTAATCCCCACCTTTTTCTTGCCCAGGAACAGCTCCCCTGGTGGCGCCGTCGAGGTCCGACGAGGTTGCTCTTGGATGTCCTTACGCGAGCTCCTCCCCGCCACGGAAACCAGCCGTGCCACCACTCTCCGGGATCGCCGTCGTGGACCGCATCGTCTCCGCCACTCCACGGTCACCGGCGAGCCCTCTAGTAAGCTTCCTGATCCCCGCCGCCGCCTCCTAGGGTTCCGGTCGACCGCCTCTAGTCGCGGGGAAGATGACGCATAGGGGCCGTTGATCTCCACTTGATCGAGCAGCCCCCGTCGCTCGATACCACTTCGCCCGCCCCGAGCGGCTGACCGGTGGGACCCGGCCGGCAGCCGTTCAAACGGGGCTCTTGCGCGAGCCAATGTCGGGTGGGCCGATTCCTCCCCGGCAGCCCATTTCCCCCTGGGAAACTAGCCCACACCCTTTCCTTTTTATCAATTTCCACCAGATCTGCAAATGTCCCCCTTTGTATTAAATCATTTTAAAAATGAAAAGTACCATATTCTGTCCAAAGATAATTTTATACCTACTCTCACATGTTTTGTGCAACATGCAGAACTGGTCACTTGCCAAAAACAATTTTTATTATTTACTGGCATTAAATCCACTAAACTGTACCTTTTTCACTAATTATTTTCCTCAGTGAGTTTCCTCTATCCAAATAGGGTAGATCCAGCATCTTCTGGTAGGTATTGAAAATACCTATCTTGCTGCATTGGTCTCCTTCCAAGTGGAGCTTTGGTATTGATTTAACAAAAATAACAAAAATGGTTCATATTTGACTTTATAAAATTCCTTGAGCCAAACTATAGCATGTTTTGAGTGTATTCCAACTCTCTGTGATGTGGTACACTAAAGTCTATCAAAAATCCAGGATATCAAATTTTATTGACGCTCTGTTCAATTTTGGTGAATTAATTATCTCTCTATGTAGTTTTATCACTAGAAAAATCATCACAGTAGCTCTGCAACTCCAAAAAGTTTTATTCCAATTTCTATAGAAAGGTATTCTAAATATCTATAATGTGTCTTTGGAATCAAACTACAAGCTTCTATGGGTTTAATTTGGTGAAAAAGACAAAGCAGATCTAGAACTGCCTTTGGGAATTTCTTGACGGCATTCTGGTAATTATTTTGACATTATTCCAACTCTCAGTGAACCAGTGCAGGAAACTCTACTTAACCATCCAAGGAAAAAATTCTTGGAAGTGCAGAACTTTTCTGGTGAATTATTTCCTAAAACTAGAGCTTTTATCACTAGGATATTCTTAATAAATTGAAGAAAAGTGATATAATAGTGAAACCACTTTTGTTGGTTCCATTTTATCAACATCTACCTGTAGGTATCATTTTTATGCAATGGTATCATACAGAATATGTCCTTGGTCCAAAACTCCCTATTAGGTAGTTCCTCGACAATAAACCCCAAGGGGTGTTCATCCCCTTCTCCAAGGCCATCTCAATCTCCTAAATCCAATCCCCTCCAAAACCTACTGATATGTAATCTTGCATTGTTCACTGGTTTGCTACATTGTATGGATGCTTGTATTTCTTTAGTTTGATTGTGCCCTTGTTTGCTTGCATGTGCTATTTGACGATGATAGATGCGATATTATCGGAGATGAGACGAAGTGGGTATTATTGGTACTTTGGGTTATCTAAAGAAGAAGTCCAGGGACATATTGCCATATTACTGATCATCAGGCAAGCCACCTTCTTTCTCATAAGCCTTGTCCTACTGTTTTACTTATGCATGTTCTATCTACTGTTTATTAAAACTGCATTGTTTTAATATATGTTGATGTATATGTGGTAGTGGTTTGGCTCCTCCGAACTATTACACCTTGGTACTAATAAGTATAACCCTTGGATGATACCTACTTGTCCCTAGTAGAATAGATGGTGTATTACACCATACCCCTTTGGAGACCCCGTTTTAGCCAAAGCAAGACTAGAGGATGGGAAGACCCCAAAAAAGTTTTACTAAATGTTTTATGTTAAAACCTTGGTGAGGTGGGACCTCCCAAAAGATGTTAGAAAGAAAAAGGTTTTTGTGTTTTACAAAATGCTGAAGGAAAGCTGGAGGAAAAAGGTTTACGAAAACGCACCCGGTTCTTTGTAGTTTAGCTATAACAACATAACCTTGTGCAACCACATTACTCTGGAATGGGACAGGGCTGGATTTGATGTTTGTCTATTCCGGTATAAGCTACCTCGCAACTACTATAGGGGATAAAAATCCCTAGAGGGCGGGCCTTCTCATGTAAGGGTCCATGTGGGACATCGACCTGGAGAAGGACCAAAGGGTCTGCTCGCCTCCACGCGTTACTATGAGCCCCTCATTGAAAGCGCACACTTGGGAAGTGGAAAAATGCGCTCCGGTTGGTCCTCGGTACCCTACGTCCCAGCGTTGAGGGGAACAACACTCATAGGGTAGGCACTTATACTAGAGTGGCATTCAGAGAGTCTTAATCGGTTACTCGACCCACGATCGGTGTAGAACAGGGTAGTGTACCCGGATGGTGTGGGTAAAGTGTACAACCTCTGCAGAGTGTAAATCTATTCGAATAGGACGGGTTGGACAAACTTCTGTAGAGCGGTGCTGGTTTTGTTTTAAAAAAGGATTTCTGAAAAGCAGTGGCTCTGGAAATGTTATGACCATGGGATGGTCGGAAAGGATACCTGTTTTAACCATGGGATGGTTAGAAAGGAATGAAAGGAGTTTGGTCATGGGATGATCGAAAGGAAGGAACAGATGGGTTTCCAATTCCTAATGTTTCCCAAAACTTTTCAAAAAGGTTTTCAAAATGTTCACAAAGGTTTTCAACAAAGATATGTAGATTCTATATCTACAGGAGAAACTATTTGAGAATGGAACCTCTCTTGAAGCCCTCCTACTACCACAACCATTTTGCATATCCTCTTGTTATTATTATTTCCTTGAGGTGGTTTGCGAGTACATTCAAAGTACTCACTGGCATTGTCCCTGGCTATTAACTTGGTCCGATATCAAGAAGAGGATGAAGTTGACGGCTATGCAAGCTAGGATGTTCTCCTAGTTAGTTTCCTATAGGTTAAGGCATGGCTCGGGATCTACACTTAGTGAAGTTCCACTGATGTTGATCGATGTAGCCATAATGGCAAATAAGGTATGACATGTATTCGTTATGTATTTGATGTTTACTTTGATACTTGTTGATTATGTGCCACGACTAATTGATCATGGGATCGTGGTTGTATGCATAAAAGGGATTCTCGGAGGATTAATCCGGGGGCCCCACATACTTGGTATCAGAGCCATCCTGACTTAGGAGAACCTTAGTTCGCATGGTCGCTAGACAGGAACCTTATTTTGAAAACCCCGGCTTTCGAAAACTAGTTTCCCAATGAGTTTCAAAAAGTTCTACTTCTTCTCTTACTCTAAGTAAATGCTTTTGAAAATGGTTTCCTCTAACTCCCGTCCAAACTTCAAACCTACGGATTTTAAATAACTAGAATCTAGAACCCGGTGAAGACAATGTGAACAAAATAAAGACAAGCAACTACCAGCAAACACAAGGAGACTAGAATATCGCTCTACCAGCGGAATCCTCACAATCAGAAGACATCGGGTGTTGCACTATAAAGAAGCACCCAAGATACGACGAAGGCTTCATCTACAAGATAGTGACTCCGACTTGAAGAAAGACGATATCTAGGGTCAATAGTCCTAAGAATAGCATTCCCCTACCTCGCGAGTAGTTAACTCTTTGGCCCCTAGCGTTGACCGTGTTTGCTTGGCTAAGTGCACCCTGTGTTGCTTCATGTGTGATGTTTGCCCGAGGACATTGCGATTCTCTCGCTTTGTTCGCCTTGTTTATATGCTCTGGTTTGCTTTGACCTCCTTAAAAATGTGGCTCTAGGAGATATAACCCACCTAGTAACTCAGGAAACCCCAATGTTAGTTGTTGGTAATGAGACCCATACTAACCCCGAGAATATATGAGAGGAAAAGCATCGCAAGAACTAGGAGTTCGACATCGTCAAGTCAGAATCAACTCAAAGATATCACCTCAACAGGATGGCATACCTCGTCAAACTCACCTCGCAAGACTCGTCAATAGCACCACACTCCCTTGTTCCTCAGCCTACTACAACAAGAATCCCGTTCAAGCCGGAAGTCAACCACCGAAGGATCCTCAATAGCCAGAAGAAACCACCTGATAAGTCAACCAAGACAAGAAGTGAAGACCAATCCACACTAACCTTTATTGTATTAGAGCTTCTGACCGCCTCAGGAGACTAACTAATCTAGTCGACCCTACCCAAACTAACAGAATGATCCTCCCTAGAAGGTCAGAACTACCCCTAAAGTCAGATGATTAGGAAGCATGAAGATAACGAATCCACTCCGCCATCAAGCAGAAGCAACGCAAGAAATTCAAGTAAAGACCGCTTACCCAACGTTGTCTGCTTCAACCCTGACTAACTACTAGCAAGATGAGTCGTAAACTACTACGTTAGGAAACCACCACGCCAAGGGTGATAAAGTAGGGCGTGGCTCGAAGACATCAGCCCAAGATTCAGGTAGGATATATCCTTCCGCTAACAGCAAGTCAGCCTTCCAAGACAGAAGATCCAAACCCCTTCTCGATGAACCTTAGTGAAGCTCTAAGGTGGAAAGACTACGTATTTCCACTCAAGCTCTAGGAGACTGTCTACCGGAAGATACTTCAGAAAAGATCCCCAGATTTGACGTGTTTTTGCCAAGTAGCAACTCGTGGTTCATCAGAGGAGAAACGAACCGAAGATCCTACGAAATCCCTTCCCTACGTCAGTTGAAAACTCATCTGAAGAATCACAGGACCGCCAACCATTCAGTTCCAATCATTTAGAGGACGTGAGACTCCAATGACTCCAAAAGGCTAAGTACAAATAACAGTAGTATATAAGCCCCGTAAGTCATAATTTCTCACACGCCTTCTGAAGACCTCGACTCCAGGAGGAAGATGGCCGACAATCTTCAGAACCACCACCAATGAAGTCAAGATGGAAGGAATGCGTTGTCTACGAGCTACATAGTTTAATCCTAAGGGGGAAAGACTGCGTCTTTCCCACAAAAATAGAATGACCCTCTACTAGAAGCAATCCAATAGTTAGACCCAAGGACGTAAACTAGGATACGATAACCCCTGAAGAGAAACGCCGTAGATCCTTACAGAAGTAAGATCACCCCTCACACTCCCGCATGAAGCCCGCCCAAAACTCGTGCATCCAAGATGTTTGAAGCTCAACTTCACCATTGAAGTGACCCTGTTCAAGGGCAAATCCGACAAGTTAGTATGAGAGAAGCACATGACGCTAACTCCAACACAACATCCCCTAACCTTAGTCTCCTGAATCTCGGGACGATATTCTTCTAAGGGGGAAAGGTCTATAACATCCCAATTTCAGCAACACTGATTAGTTGTACACAATGCAAAAATCAGGGGGAACAAAAACTTTTTCTTGTTAAGTGTTGTAGTGTTTGCTTGTGGATTGTCTGTGCTTATGCTTCTGAGTGTGTAACTTATGATATACACCTTACCTCAACATCAGTGGTCAAAAAGATATTTCAAAAAAGTATCCTGGCTCATTTTACATATTCTCAAATGTTCTGGCATTTAAAAACCTGAGCCAAGAAGCCTTTGCAAACCAACTATGTTAGTAGTTTTTGATTCCCCAAACTATGGAGAGCAACCTATTATAATCTCATTATGTTTTCAAGATAGACCTTCAACTAATCTTATCTCTAGGTTTCCCAAAACCTCTATTTAAAACCTTTGAATTCTACTCTTGGTAGGGATACCAAGGAATCTTACCTTACTCAAACTCCAACCTATCAAAATTTCCCATCCTTACCTCAAGCTAGGATGGATGGTAACCCTAGTAGTAGGTTTGCTTAGTGTCTAAGATGACTTGCCTTGATCTGATGTCTGATGAATTGCCTTGATCTGCTGTTTGACTTGATTGCTTAGAAGTAGTATGAGCTACTCTAGGAGCTCATCCACTAGGATAAATATACCTTAAAATCCCCAAACCCTAAGCAAGAATACAAGATGGATCTGATATCTTGATACTAGGTGATCATCTAAAACACTTAACCAGATCAATTCTGAAGTGATCCATTCTAGAAGTTTCCAAGTCAACGAAGACCAATATCAAGCATGGATCCCTTCTCCTCAATCTATTCTTCAACTTCATCCACTTGATTATGCTTTGGTATCCTACCATCCATCAAAAGCCTTCCCTCTCATGCTCTAGTCAAAAACCCTAAATCTGCCAAATTTGGCTATCTAGAAAACTATTTCCAACATCACCTTTTCGAATGCCTCCAATTCTCAACCCTTGTGAAATTTTGAAAATGCATCTGAACCATCTTGTTAACCATCCTAAGTACTACCAAGGCCCACTCTTGCACTTGGTTAGATCAACCTCCAACCCACTTGTTCTGGATGGTTTTGCAGGAAAGAAAATAACTATTCCTGCAAATCTAGTCAACATTCCTACTTTGATAGAAGCTCACACCACCCTCTCACCTTCTCTGGACCAAATCTTTGCATGGTTGTGTTCTAATCATATAGGTCTACTGACATCTACTTCACTTGTTCCAAGTGGATCCTTGTGCTTCTTAAACCCACATGGTTTATAAGGCATCATGACTCATCTAGTATGGCAGCCTTATTTTCAGCAAAGTTTGCCATCAGTTCCAGACCACCTCAAATGTAACCAATCCAAACTCCTTCTGACATGATCTTCTATATTACTTGGTCTAGCTATACATCTATCCCTTGCATCAAGGTGAGCTGTGAGCTCCAAGATCCAACAAGGTTTTGGTGGTATAAAAATAACATCACCTTAGATCCACAACCCCTTGCTTTCCATCTAATTCAAGTTGGATTTCCAATTCCCAAGGTTGCAAATTCTTGATACACCTTGTCTACATCATCAACCTTGATCATCAAGATTTATCAATAATTATCCATAATTATTATAGACCAAAACTATTAAAATTCCTTTGAGTTTAGTTTTTGGAAAAACACTTCTCTAAGTTAGGTCACTTTTGATGCCTTACTATCCTACCCTATCTTCCCACTTCAAAAATAAATATTTTTGAAGATCTTTATTATTTCTTTTGCCCATTTTCTTAAATGGCTGAATTGGAATAATAATTGTTTTAAATACTTTTATCTTCCAATAAATCTTGGGAAAATTCCCCTAAGTGTGTATTCACATTTGGGACCATCTCAAACAAAAAACCAACCTTGTACAATGTAAATTTATCAAATGATATTCTAGAATCTACTTCTGTAGTTTTTGAATAAATAACTGTAAGTGGATTTAAAATCCTCTAAAAATCCCAAATAATTCCTGGATATCTATCTTGACCTCATATATCTACTAGTACCATCTTACCACCTTGTCCTATGCAAAATTTTGAACTTCCTTCACAATCACCTATTTACTCAATTTGGCAAACCTAGCTAGTATTAAGCTAAATCAAGATCAAACCATCACCAAAGCTTGTCAAGCACTCCTATCCAGCCCCCATGGCCCTCCTGGTCATCAGCACTATAGCACTACAGTACCCCCCATCACCCATCTACTTGTCCTTTAAACCAATCCCAAGCCAGCTCCACCCCTCCTCTATGTCCAAAATGGACATTTCCCTGGTTTTGTTGCCACCTCGGTATAAATAGGCCAGAGGCCCTCCCATCACACCCCTGCCCCTCATTTGCTTCCCCTCCCCTCCACTTATCTCCTCGGAGCCCCTTCTCCTCCTCCGTTGCTCTGTTCTGCTCGAGAGAAGGAGAAGTAGGAACCCTTGGCCTCCCCCAAAAATCGAGCTAAGATCCCTCTTCTCTACTCCTCCCATGCTGCATGTCATCGCCCTGAGATCCCCTCCTCCTCCTGCATCTAATCCCCACCTTTTTATTGCCCAGGAACAGCTCCCCTGGTGGTGCCGTTGAGCTCCGACGAGGTTGCTCTCGGACATCCTCATGCGAGCTCCTCCTCGACGCGGAAAGCAGCCGTGCCACCCCTCTCCGGGATCGCGGTTGTGGACCTCATCGTCTCCGCTACTCCACGGTCGCCGGCGAGCCCTCTGGTAAGCTTCCCGAGCCCCGCCGCTGCCTCCTAGGGTTCCAGTCGACCGCCTCCAGTCGCGGGGAAGACGATGCCTAGGCGCCGTCGATCTCCACTTGCTCGAGCGGCCCCGTTGCTCGATATCGCTTCGCCCGCCCCGGGCGGCTGACCGGTGGGACCTGGCCGTCAGCCGTTCAAATAGGGGTCCCGCGCTAGCTAGTGCCGGGTGGGCCGATTCCTCCCCGGCGGCCCATTTCCCCCTGGGAAACCAGCCCAACCCCTTTCCTTTTTATCAATTTCCACCAGATCTGTAAATGTGCCCCTTTGGATTAAATCGTTTTAAAAATGAAAAGTACCATATTCTGTCCAAAGATAATTTTATACCTACTCTCACATGTTTTGTGCAACATGCAGAACTAGTCACTTGCCAAAAATGATTTCTTTATTTACTGGCATTAAATCCACTAAATTGTATCAATTTCACTAAATATTTTCCTCAGTGAGTTTCCTCTATCCAAATATGGTAGATCTAGCATCTTCTGGAAGGTATTTAAAATACCTATCTTTCTGCATTGGTCCCCTTCCAAGTGAAGCTTTGGTATTACTTTAACAAAAATAACAAAAATGGTTCATATTTGACTTTATAAAAGTCCTTAAGCCAAACTATAACATGTTTTGAGTGTATTCCTACTCTTTGTGATGTGGTACACTAAAGTCTAGGATATCAATTTTTATTGAGGCTCTGTTCAATTTGGTGAATTAATTATCTCAGGATGTAGTTTTATCACTAGACAAATCATCACAGTAGCTCTGCAACTCCAAAAAGGTTGATTCCAATTTCTATAGAAAGGTATTCTAAATATCTATAATGTGTCTTTGGAATGAAACTACAAGCTTCTGTGGATTTAATTTGGTGAAAAAGACAAAGCAGCTCTAGAACTGCCTTTGGGAATTTCCTGAGGGCATTCTGGTAATTATTTTGACATTATTCCAACTGTCAGTGAACCAATACATG
Source organism: Avena eriantha (assembly GCA_910589775.1). Taxonomy (NCBI): domain Eukaryota; kingdom Viridiplantae; phylum Streptophyta; class Magnoliopsida; order Poales; family Poaceae; genus Avena; species Avena eriantha. The sequence goes on from OU342745.1 coordinate 137,146,188, forward strand.
AAACCCTACTTAACCATCCAAGGAAATAATTCTTACAAGTGCAGAACTTTCCTGGTGAATTATTTCCTAAAACTAGAGCTTTTATCACTAGGATATTCTTAATAAATTGAAGAAAAGTGATAAAATAGTGAAACCACTTTTGTTGGTTCCATTTTATCAACATCTACCTGTAGGTATCATTTTTATGCAATGGTATCATACAGAATATGTCCTTGGTCCAAAACTCCCTATTAGGTAGTTCCTCGACAATAAACCCTAAGGGGTGTTCATCCCCTTCTCCAAGGCCATCTCAATCTCCTAAATCCAATCCCCTCCAAAACCTACTGAACTATAATATTGCATTGTTCACTGGTTTGTTGCATTGTATGGATTCTTGTATTTCTTTATGTTGATTGTGCCCTTGTTTGCTTGCATGTGCTATTTGACGACGATAGATGCGATATTATCGGAGATCAGACGAAGTGGGTATTATTGGTACTCTGGGTTATCTAAAGAAGAAGTCCAGGGACATATTGCCATATTACTGATCATCAGGCAAGCCACCTTCTTGCTCATAAGCCTTGTCCTACTGTTTTACTTATGCATGTTCTATCTACTGTTTATTAAAACTGCATTGTTTTAATATATGTTGATGTATATGTGGTAGTGGTTTTTCTCCTCCAAACTATTACACCTTGGTACTAATAAGTACAACCCCCTGGATGATACCTACTTGTCCCTAGTAGAATAGATGGTGTATTACACCATAACCCTTTGGAGACCCCCTTTTAGCCGAAGCAAAACTAGAGGATGTGAAGACCCCGAAAAAGTTTTACCAAATGTTTTATGTGAAAACCTTGGTGAGGTGGGACCTCCCAAGAGATGTTGAGAAAGAAAAAGGTTTTTGTGTTTTACAAAATGCTGAAGCAAAGCTGTAGGAAAAAGGTTTATGAAAACACACCCGGTTCTTTGCAGATTAGCTATAACAACTTAACCCTGTGCAACCACATTACTTTGGAATGGGACAGGGCTGGATTTGATGTTTGTCTATTCCGGTATAAGTTGCCTCGCAACTACTACAGGGGATAAAAACCCCTAGAGGGTGGGCCTTCTCACGTAAGGGTCCATGTGGTACATCGACCTGGAGAAGGAACGAAGGGTCTGTTGGCCTCCACGCATTACTATGAGCCCCTCATTGAAAGCGCACACTTGGGAAGTGGAAAAATGCGCTCCGGGTGGTCCTCGGTACCAGACGTCCTTGTGTTGAGGGGAACAACACTCATAGGGTAGGCACTTATACTGGAGTGGCATTCGGAGAGTCTTGATGGGTTACTCCACCCACGATCGGTGTAGATCAGGGTAGTGTACCCGAATAGTGTGGGTAAAGTGTATAACCTCTACAGAGTGTAAATCTATTCGAATAGCCATGTCTGCGGTTAAGGACGGTTGGACAAACTTCTGTGTAGCGGTGCTGGTTTTGTTTTAAAAAAAGGATTTTTGGAAAGAAGTGGCTCTAGAAATGTTTTAACCATGGGATGGTTGGAAAGGATACCCGTTTTAACCATGGGATGGTCAGAAAGGAATGAAAGGAGTTTGGTCATGGGATGACCGAAAGGAAGGAATAGATGGGTGACCCATTCCTAATGTTTCCCAAAAGTTTTCAAAAAGGTTTTCAAAATGTTTACAAAGGTTTTCAACAAAGATATATAGATGTTATATCTACAAGAGAAACTATTTGAGAACGGAACCTCTCTTAAAGCCCTCCTACTACCACAGCCATTCTGCATATCCTCTTGTTATTATTATTTCCTTGAGGTGGTTTGCGAGTACATTCAAAGTACTCTCTGGCATTGTCCCTGCTATTAACTTGGTTAGATATCAAGAAGAGGATGAATTTGATGGCTATGCGAGCTAGGACGTTCTCCCAGTCAGTTGCCTGTAGGTTAAGGCATGGCTCGGGCTCTACGCTTAATGAAGTTCTGCTGATGTTGATCAATGTAGCCATAATGGCAAATTAGGTATGACATGTATTCGTTATGTATTGGATCTTTACTTTGATACTTGTCGGTTATGTAGGATCGTGGTTGTATGCATAACAAGGATTCTCGGAGGATTAATCCGAGGGCCCCACATAAACCACATTGATCCACCAAATTCATTGCATGTCTGTTCTTTTCTTGAACCACCACCATAGTCATTACATGTGTCTTCCTTTCCTAAACCACCACCAGAATTATTGCATGTGTCTTCTTGTCCTAAACCACATGGATCTACCAGAGTCATTGCATTTGTGTTATTTTCCTAAACCACCACCAGAGTCATTGCATGTGTCTACTTTTCCTAAACCACATGGATCCACTAGAGTCATTGCATGTGTGTTATTTTCCTAAACCACCACCAGAGTCATTGCATGTGTCTTTCTTTCCTAAACCACCACTAGAGTGATTGCATGTGTGTTATTTTCCTAAACCACCACTAGAGTCATTACATGTGTGTTCCTTCCCTGAACCACATTGATCCACAAGAGTCATTGCATGTGTCTTGTTTTCCTAAACCACCACCATAGTCATTGCATCTGTGTTCTTTTCCTAAACCACCACCATAGTTATTGCATGTGTTTTCCTTTCCTAAACCACCACCAGAGTCATTGCATGTGTGTTCCTTTCTTAAACCACGTGGATGTCATTGCATGTGTGTTCCTTTCCTAAACCACATGGATCCACTAGAGTCTTTGCACGTGGATGTCATTGCATGTGTGTTCCTTTCCTAAACCACATGGATCCACTAGAGTTTTTGATGTTCCATGCTTGGTTTTATCTACTTTCTTGTGTTTGGTCCAAACTTTGGAGTACTTTTCATATGATTTCTTGGACTAACCTATTAACAAGAGCCACAGTGCCAGTTGCCTGTTTTTTGCTGTTTTTGGTTCCAGGAAAGTCAGAAAATCAATATTCTCGGAATTGGACCGGACAAAAGCCATAGTCGATATTTTACCAGAAGACTCACAAAGCCAGAATACGATACGGAGAGGGGCCAGGGGCTGGCCACACGACCTGGTTGCGCAGGCCAGGCCAGGCCACGCTAGGGGGTGGTGTGGGCCCCTCCGGCACCCCCTCGGTCTCCCCTCTCGCCTATAAGAGCCTCCCGATGCATAAACCCTAAATCGTCAATCAGAAATCCATGAAAAGTTCTGCAGCACCGCCGCCACCGAAGGGGAGATTCGGGGGACAGAAAGTCTCTGTTCCGGCACCCTGCCGGGACAGGGAAGTGCCCCCGGAGCCATCTCCATTGATCGCCACCACCATCTCCATCACTATTGCTGATTCCCATGATGATGAGGGAGTAGTTCTTCCTCAAGGCTAAGGGTTTTACCGGTAGTGTTGGGGATATACTTTCCGGGTATCCTCATAGTTCCTCACTGACCAGGGTAGCCCACTTCGGGTTAGAGCTTTGCTTCACGGGCGGCCCAGTCAAGGAGAAAGACGGAGTCCAATCCGGCTACGGGAAGGCCTAGAAGACTTACCGACTTAGGCCCATATTGTTACTTGTAATTCAAGATGTACTCTGTAACCAACTCTTAGTCGTAGCCAGATAGATCTCTCCTGTAAACCCTAGGCCGGATATCTATATAAGCCGTCCTAGGGAGAGCCTTTAGGGAAACACTCTAAACACCTCAATAGTCTACAATCTCAACTCGCATAGGCGAAACCCTTGTAACCCATATTCCGGCTCTGCCATATTACTGGATTGCTAGCAGGGGTAGGATCCGTCCAAAGCCGGCGGATTCGAACCTGGGTAAACTTGTGTGCTCACCGTCCCGGAACACCGTACGTCTCACACCCCTCTCTTCCGCACGCCTCGAGGACCCCCTCATGGTGTACTTGTCCTCAATCCGACGACAGTTGGCGCCCACCATGGGGCAAGTGAGCTTTGGATCTGCGTTCCGAGCGGAATCTGCAGGAATCGGAATCGGCGAGAGTATCACCATCGGTCACATCCTCTACGCCAGCAACGTCCCTCTCATCGTTCTCGATGAGACTTGGATTCCGGCTAGGGAGGTCATGACTGCCTACACAATCATGTCTTTTGGCGAGATCGATGTTTACATCGGTTTCGCTGAACCTGCACAACCCACCCCAGCGGTGAACATAGAGGCAGAAGAATCTTCTGGGTCCCCTTTGTCCGCGGAGGCGGCAGAGTTCCGGATCTCAGAAAACCCTAATCCCACCCAGCCCGCACCAGTTGCGGAGATAGTGGAGAAATACGAGACTGAAGAAGACCTAGTGGTCCAAGTCGAATCTGGAGTGGATCTTCCTGGAGAAGCCGGATCCCAGATCGACCCACCCGTGGAAGTCGAAATTCAGGAGGAACATATCAACGACACTGATTCCGGCTCTGATGACGTCAGGACAGACTGGCGTTTCCTGAGGTATACACTCAGACGCATGATACTGCAAGGCGAAAGCACGGATGCAATCCTCGAGACCATTAAGAGTATTGACATGGCTGATTGTGAAGGCCGCAGGTACCTCAGGAAGCACGCGTCGCACTTCGTCGGATACATGGGATCTGGATCTGGCTATGCCGATGCTGGAGAAAACACCGACTCTGTGCTGGAGGCAATTGGAACAAATGCCAACGTACTCGCATCCTCCGCTGAATCGATGACGTCAGCAGATTTCCGAAAGTTCTCCACGGAATATGAAGAGGAGTACAACTCCAAAGCTGCATAAGAAGGAGAAGCCATGGATGAAGGATCCGGGGAACACTCTCCCAAAGCGCAGGATGACATGGATGTCGGAGATAATCCCGAAGTCCAGATGTCTGAAAGTACCGATCAGAGCTTGACTCCGGGAAACGGACCCAAAGCCGTCTTTGCTACCGACGCTGCCAAGAAGGCAAAGAAGAGGAACAAGAAGACAAGACCCCGGCAAAATACCCTTTGACAGAGGAGGTGATTGCCAAGGAATACGAAGAATACTTGGATGGAGCACTTACCCTAGAAGAGCCGAAAAAAGAAGAATCGGTGGATGGACACGTGATCATCGAAGGTGCGCGTAAACTCATCGATGCTGCATTAACCACACCTATCCCTACAGCCGCAGAACTTACTGCTGAAGAGCTAGACGAAAGGGCCCAAGCCCTAGAAGTGTGTCGTCAACAACTCCTCGATGAAGCCAAAAACATCGAGGTGGAGAAGAAACGCATGGAAACTAAAGACTACATGTCTCGGTTGCATCAGAAGACACGAAAGCGTCACACCGATGACAACCAATTCCCACATGTCCGTGCCATCCTTTTTGGAGATGAGATGGGGAAGCCACGGAAAGATAGCAAAGGAGATTGGGTATACCCAACCCCAGTACAGAATACCGTGGCGGCCCAAGAAATTCTATCGGCTAATGCAGGACCAGAGGAGATCCGTTTGGGTATCAAACTACTCAACAAGGGACTGGAGCAGCAAAAGGTCGCCCTGTCTGGAAGTCAAAAACTGGTCTCGGATTTCGACCAATGTCACACAGATCCGGCATGGGCTGACGTAAGATCCCATTACGTCCGGGAGTAGTATCATCGCCCCGAACGCCGGGAAGAAAATTATTCAAGAACCGGATCGTCAGGATAGCATCACAGAACTACGCGTAACTGGAGCAACGTCGCTCCAGCGGCCGAGAAAGATGCCATTGCTGCACTGAATCCGAGGAACCCTCCCCGACGAGAGTCTAACGATCAAAGGGGAGAAGATAAAGAGAAATGTCGGGAGGAGGATCGTCAAAGAATGCCACCTCCTAAGCATGCAAGTCGTCCAGCTGAGCCTCACCGTGATGGGAACGACGGACGAAGGAACGATGGAAACCATGCTGGGACAAGCTGGTAGGGGGCTCGTCGTAGTCAAGATCCTCCCCGGAACCGGAATAATGACGCTCCGGACGAAGGCCGGCGATCAGCCGGAAACAATTCAGCTGCCCCACCCTCTCCACCAAGTAGTCATCACAACGGCTCCCAAGGAAGGCAAGGAGGACGACGAGGCGGAGGAGGTGGTGGTAGAAGCCGAAGTCTGGCCCCAAGGCACTGCAGCCACAGCCAGCATTCGGGAAGATCTCTATCCCCGAGCGACGCAAGGCACAGGATCAATTCCAACATAGAGGTGCGGTGCTATGAAAATGATGATATCTACGTGGGCCTGAAGTGCTTCGGACCACGCATCAGAGCTACAAGATTCTCGGAAGGATTTGCTATCTCAAGGCACATCCAAGCCTATGATGGCATTGCTCGGCGAGATACTTGGCTACAGGATTTTTTCCAAGCTTGCTGCATCGCCAAAGGCGAAACATCCTGGTCGCAACCCGATATCTCCCACTTATGCTGCGGAAGACGGCGCGACCATGGCTCAATGAACTTACAGAGAACACCATCCATAACTGGTATGACATGCAAAGTGCGTTCTTTCGGAATTTCGAAGGCACATATCAGAGGCCCTGTTCGGTCGGAGACCTACAACGTTGCACCCAGAAAGCCGGAGAAACTTGTCGGGATTACCTCGGACGTTGGATCGACACCAAGAACTCCTGTGAAGGAGTAAACAATCAAACCGCGATTGAAGCTTTCATCGCAGGGCTCCCAATTGGTATACTACGTCACTGCTTGATGTGTGACAAGGTCACTAATTTGGGAGAGATGATAGAAACAACGAGCAAGTATGCAGATGCTGACGACGATGCAGAGGGATTACTCAATGTCCTAGCTATGCCTCAGTCGGCAAGACAACCAAGGCAACAAGCTCATAAGCGCAAAAATACCTTGGAAGAAAAACCCAGCGCGGAAACAGCGGTGGTTACTACTGTTTCCGGGTCTGGAGGATGAGGAGGACGTGGCGGAGGCCGCGGGCATGGCCGTGGGACTTCAAGGGTCCAAGGTAGAGGAGAACAGCAACCAGGAAAAACCTATTCTTGGGCCGACATTGCCAATAACGCATGTGTGCATCACCTAGACGCCAATGGGGGCTCATCCCACACCAACGCTGATTGTTGTTTCAATGACGACATCAAAAGAGATGACACCACAGGCTACAAAGCTAAGCGGAAGAAGGGAAAGAAAAATCCTGAAAAGGACAAGGAGACCAAGGAAGATTCCGACATGGATGAAGGTGATGCTTCAAATCCCAAGCCGAAAGGGAAGAATACTTTTCCCACCAAGAAGGAGACTTACGTCACTTTCCTCGGATCTCAACCAGCAAAGGTCAAGAAAGCAGTTCTCCACGAGCTCAATGCAATAGTTCCGGCTGTCCCCCAATATCTGGACTGGTCGGAAGTGGCAATCACATTTGACCGCGCTAATCATCCGCCTAAGTTACACAGGCGAGGAAAATACGCCTTAATCGTCAACCCACTTATTGACGGTTATGGTTTCTCCAAGACCCTCATGGACGGTGGTAGCAGCATGTCGTGGTGGTGTCACGGCAGATGCCGTGGATATGCTAAAGGTGGGGACTAATACACGCTAGGGGAATCCAGGGAGGGATAGTGAAGTGATTCTCCACACGGTTGTTTGTATAGCTCAGTTACCAAGATTACAAGTGCTCCTAGAGCTGTATTGGCGAGAGGAGGAAGAAGGAGCTCTCTTACTCTCACCCACAGACCACACCTAAAACCCTAGCCAAAAGGGAACAGCAGAAAAACCAACCCCCTCTACTGAAACCCTAGCCCCTCTTTTATAGAGGGAGCTCGGTCTCTGCCTAGGGAATACGTGGAAGCATATTCCTAAGAATATGCTTCCCCCCAAAGTAGTAAGCCGACCGGGGTGCTTTTCCCCCGCGTCACACATGATTTGGCCACGTGAGCCTCTGCGGCGCCCGTGTCAGCAGACATGGGCATCGTCACCCTTGTCAGCCACGCCCCGGTGGTCCTGTCCTTTCTTGCTTCGCTCAGGTAGTGCGTACCGGGGCTTCTTTTGACCAGCGAGATTCCTTCCTTCTCCTAGAAGCTAGACGTGACCCGGATCATAGTTGATCTGGCCACACCTATTCCTGCATATAAGTGAAACATGCACTTCCGACTTACTGCTTAAGTCGGTTGAGACTTAGTTAAGTGAACGCCCCTGGTCCGGGTTACCCCGTGATTTGGCCTGCCTTTAGGTGACCCGGCCAGCAACCGCTTTGGCCTTGCTGAACCTCGGCTAACTCGGCCTTTATACCACGGCGTGACCCTACCCGGGGGTATCCCCCCAATATTAGTCCCCGAAGCTGGTGCGGTCTTAGCTGCCTTGGCCGCTAAGGCCACATCAGGTTCAATTCTGTGCTCCGGTCGTTGTTGCCGAGTTACCTCTTTACCTCGTATTATATGGATTTACGTTCCCTTCGCACATTCCAAGTTTTCACTTGCCGGCCGGGTTACCACTTTAACTTGGACCTCATGGTTTTACTTTCCCTCGGCACATTCCAAGTTTTCACTTGCTGGCCGGGGTACCACAGTTCCATCCGAGTCTTGTTTCCTTCTCTCGTACGCCAACCCATGTGAAGGGTAATCATTATGTTGTCTTATTTTAAGGGCCTACACAGTAATCGCCGCAGTAATTGTCAGTTATCACTGTGCGCGGGTCACGTCATGCCTGCCTCCTCGTTTATCGCATCACAGTGTCACGTCATGGGATCATTTCCGCTCTGTGGCCCTCCGTGTGGCTCCCACTGATTGGTCCGGGCAGGTGATAGACGGCCACTGCGTGTGGCCTATCCGCAGGATGCGATCCCACTCACCCCTTGAGGGACTGGTTAAATAGCGGAGGGGCGCATCCCTTAGGATTTTTCTCCTTCCGCGCCCCTCTGCCCGTTGCTCTTCTTCTTCCTCTTCCTTGCGACCGCGCCACCGCTAGTGCTCCAAATAGCAGCGTCGCCGCCACGCTTTTCCCTCACACTTCTGTGCCGCCGCCACCGCTACGCAACTCTCACCACGGGTCCTCGCCAATCTAGGCCTCTGCCCCCCGCCGCCGCTAGCGCCAGCGAGGGCAGCAAAGACCAGATGACGGAGGAGGAGCTCATCGTCGCTGAGCAGGAGATGGAGGAGGACGCCGCGCCGGGTCCTGGGTCTGCGAAGACGACCTGGACTGGCTCTACTGCACCAGGCGCATCCCCGCCGGTGTTGTGGCTCGCCTTGCCTCCTCCGAGTTGGCCCCCTCACCCAATCTGTGTTCCTTTCCTGAACCACATTGATCCACAGGAGTCATTGCATGTGTGTTCTTTTCTTAAACCACCACCATAGTCACTGCATGTGTATTCCTTTCCTAAACCACCACTAGAGCCATTGCATGTGTCTTCCTTTCTTAAACCGTATGGATGTCATTGCATGTGTGTTCCTTTCCTAAATCACATGGATCCATTAGAGTCTTTGCATGTGTGTTATTTTCCTAAATCACATGGATCCACTAGAGTCTTCGCATGTCTGTTATTTTCCTAAACCACATGGATCCAACAGCGTCATTGCAAGTGTCTTATTTTCCAAAACCACCACCAGACTCATTGCATGTGTCTTCTTTTCCTTAGCCATGACCAAAGTCATTGCAGTGTCTTATTTTCCTAAACCACCACTAGAGTCATTGCATGTGTGTTCCTTTCCTAAACCACATGGATCCACCAGAGTCTTTGCATGTGTGGTACTTTCCTAATCCACATGGATCCACCAGATTCATTGCACATGTGTTCCTTTCCTAAACCACCACCAGAGTCATTGCATGTGTGTTCTTTTCCTAAACCACCACCAGTGTCATTGCATGTGTGTTATTTTCCTAAACCACCACTAGAGTCATTGCACGTGTGTTCCTTTCCTAAACTACATGGATCCACCAGTGTCACTGAATGTGTGTTCCTTTCCTAAACCACCACCAGAGTCATTGCATGTGTCTTCGTTTCCTAAACCACCACCAGAGTCATTGCATGTGTGTTCTTTTCCTAAACCACATGGATCCACCAGTGCCATTGCATGTGTGTTCCTTTCCTAAACCACCACCAGTGTCATTGCATGTGTGTTCTTTTCCTAAACCACATGGATCCACCGGATTCATTGCATGTGTGTTCTTTTCCTAAACCACCACAAGAGTCATTGCATGTGTCCTCTTTTCCTAAACCACTACCAGAGTCCTTGCATTTATATTCTTTTCGTAAACCACCACTAGAGTCATTGCATGAGTGTTCTTTTCCTAAACAACATTGATCCACCAGAGTCATTGAATGTCTGTTCCTTTCCTAAACTACATGGATCCACTAGTGTCATTGACTGTGTGTTCCTTTCCAAAACCACCACCAGAGTCATTGCATGTGTCTTCTTTTCCTAAACCACCACTAGTGTCTTCTTTTCCTAAACCACCACCAGAGTCATTGCATGCATCTTCTTTTCCTAAAACACCACTAGAGTCATTGCATGTGTGTTCTTTTCCTAAACCACCACAAGAGTCATGGCATGTGTCTTCTTTTCCTAAACCACCACTAGAGTCATTGCATGTGTGTTACTTTCCTAAACCACATTGATCCACCAGAGTCATTGCATGTGTTTTTGTTTCCTAAACCACATGGATCCACCAGTGTCATTGCAAGTGCCTTATTTTCATAAACACCACCAGAGTCATTGCATGTGTCTTCTTTTCCTCAGCAACCACCAGAGTCATTGCATGTGTCTTATTTTCCTAAACCACCACTAGAGTCATTGCATGTGCGTTCCTTTCCTAAACCACATGGATCCACCAGAGTCATTGCATGTGTGGTACTTTCCTGAACCACATGGATCCACCAGTGTCATTGCACATGTGTTCCTTTCCTAAACGACCACCAGAGTCATTGCATGTGTGTTCTTTTCCTAAACCACCACCAGAGTCATTGCATGTGTGTTCTTTTCCTAAACCATCACTAGAGTCATTGCACGTGTCTTCCTTTCCTAAACCACGTGGATCCACCAGAGTCATTGCATGTGTGTTCCTTTCCTAAACCACCACCAGAGTCATTGCATGTGTATTATTTTCCTAAACCACATTGATGCACTAGAGTCATTGCATGTGTGTTCCTTTCCTAAACCACATGGATCCAATAGTGTCATTGCATGTGTTTTCTTTTCCTAAACCACCACAAGAGTCATTGCATGTGTCTTCTATTCATAATCCACTACCAGAGTCATTGCATGTATATTCTTTTCGTAAACCACCACTAGAGTCACTGCATGAGTATTATTTTCCTAAACAACATTGATCCACTAGTCATTGAATGTCTGTTCCTTTCCTAAACTACATGGATCCACTAGTGTCATGGAATGTGTGTTCCTTTCCAAAACCACCACCAGAGTGATTGCATGTGTCTTCTATTCCTAAACCACCACTAGAGTCTTCTTTTCCTAAACCACCACCAGAGTCATTGCATGCATCTTCTTTTCCTAAAACACCACCAGAGTCATTGCATGTGTCTTCTTTTCCTAAACCACCACAAGAGTCATGGCATGTGTCTTCTTTTCCTAAACCACCACTAGAGTCATTGCATGTGTGTTACTTTCCTAAACCACATTGATCCACCAGAGTCATTGCATGTGTGTTTGTTTCCTAAACCACATGGATCCACCAGTGTCATTGCAAGTGTCTTATTTTCATAAACACCACCAGAGTCATTACATGTGTCTTCTTTTCCTAAGCCACCACCAGAGTCATTGCATGTGTCTTATTTTCCTAAACCACCACTAGAGTCATTGCATGTGTGTTCCCTTTCCTAACCCACATGGATCCACCAGAGTCATTGCATGTGCGGTACTTTCCTAAACCACATGGATCCACCAGAGTCATTGCACATGTGTTCCTTTCCTAAACCACCACCAGAGTCATTGCATGTGTGTTCTTTTCCTAAATCACCACTAGAGTCATTGCATGTGTGTTCTTTTTCTAAACCATCACTAGAGTCATTGCACATGTCTTCCTTTCCTAAACCACATGGATCCACCAGAGACATTGCATGTGTGTTCCTTTCCTAAACCACCACCAGAGTCATTGCATTGGTATTATTTTTCTAAACCACATTGATGCACCAGAGTCATTGCATGTGTCTTCTTTTCCTAAGCCACCACCAGAGTCATTGCATGTGTCTTATTTTCCAAAACCACCACTAGAGTCATTGCATGTGTGTTCCTTTCTTAAACCACATGGATCCACCAGAGTATTTGCATGTGTGGTACTTTCCTGAACCACATGGATCCACCAGAGTCATTGCACATGTGTTCCTTTCTTAAACCACCACCAGAGACATTGCATGTGTGTTCTTTTCCTAAACCACCACGAGAGTCATTGCATGTGTGTTCTTTTCCTAAACCACCACTAGAGTCATTGCACGTGTCTTCCTTTCCTAAACTACATGAATCCACCAGAGTCATTGCATGTGTATTCTTTTCCTAAACCACATTGATGCACCAGAGTCATTGCAAGTGTGTTCGTTTCCTAAACCACATGGATCCACCCGTGTCATTGCATGTGTGTTCTTTTCCTAAACCACCACCAGAGTCATTGCATGTGTGTTCTTTTCCTAAACCACCACTAGAGTCATTGCACGTGTCTTCCTTTCCTAAACTACATGGATCCACCAGAGTCATTGCATGTGTATTCTTTTCCTAAACCACATTGATGCACCAGAGTCATTGCAAGTGTGTTCGTTTCCTAAACCACATGGATCCACCCGTGTCATTGCATGTGTGTTCTTTTCCTAAACCACCACTAGAGTCATTGCATGTATCTTCTTTTCCTAACCCACTACTAGAGTCATTGCATGTATATTCTTTTCCTAAACCACCACAAGAGTATTTGCATTTATATTGTTTTCCTAAACCACATTGATTCACCAGAGTCATTGCATGTGTGTTCTTTTCATAAACCACATGGATCCACCAGTGCCATTCCATGTGTGTTCCTTTCCTAAACCACCATCAGTGTCATTGCATGTGTGTTCTTTTCCTAAACCACCACCAGAGTCATTGCATGTGTGTTCTTTTCCTAAACCATCACTAGAGTCATTGCACGTGTCTTCCTTTCCTAAACCACGTGGATCCACCAGAGTCAATGCATGTGTTTTCCTTTCCTAAACCACCACCAGAGTCATTGCATGTGTATTATTTTCCTAAACCACATTGATGCACTAGAGTCATTGCATGTGTGTTCCTTTCCTAAACCACATGGATCCAACAGTGTCATTGCATGTGTGTTCTTTTCCTAAACCACCACAAGAGTCATTGCATGTGTCTTCTTTTCCTAAACCACTACCAGAGTCATTGCATGTATATTCCTTTCGTAAACCAGCACTAGAGTCATTGCATGAGTATTCTTTTCCTAAACAACATTGATCCACCAGAGTCACTGAATGTCTGTTCCTTTCCTAAACTACATGGATCCACTAGTGTCATTGAATGTGTGTTCCTTTCCAAAACCACCACCAGAGTCATTGCATGTGTCTTATTTTCCTAAACCACCACTAGAGTCTTCTTTTCCTAAACCACCACTAGAGTGATTGCATGTGTGTTCTTTTCCTAAACCACCACAAGAGTCATTGCATGTGTCTGCTTTTCCTAAACCACTACCAGAGTCATTGCATGTATATTCTTTTCGTAAACCACCAGTAGAGTCATTGCATGTGTGTTATTTTCCTAAACAACATTGATCCACCAGAGTCATTGCATGTGTGTTCCTTTCATAAACCACATGGATCCACCAGTGTCATTGCAAGTGTCTTATTTTCATAAACACCACCAGAGTCATTACATGTGTCTTCTTTTCCCAAGACACCACCAGAGTCATTGCATGTGTCTTATTTTCCTAAACCACCACTAGAGTCAAGTCATGTGTGTTCCCTTTCCTAACCCACATGGATCCACCAGAGTCATGGCATGTGCGGTACTTTCCTGAACCACATGGATCCACCAGAGTCATTGCACGTGTGTTCCTTTCCTAAACCACCACCAGAGTCATTGCATGTGTGTTCTTTTCCTAAACCATCACTAGAGTCATTGCACGTGTCTTCCTTTCCCAAACCACATGGATCCACCAGAGACATTGCATGTGTGTTCCTTTCCTAAACCACCACCAAAGTCATTGCATTGGTATTATTTTCCTAAACCACATTGATGCACCAGAGTCATTGCATGTGTCTTCTTTTCCTAAGCCACCACCAGAGTCATTGCATGTGTCTTATTTTCCTAAACCACCACAAGAGTCATTGCATGTGTGTTCCTTTCTTAAACCACATGGATCCACCAGAGTATTTGCATGTGTGGTACTTTCCTGAACCACATGGATCCACCAGAGTCATTGCACATGTGTTCCTTTCCTAAACCACCACCAGAGACATTGCATGTGTCTTCTTTTCCTAAACCACCACCAGAGTCATTGCATGTGTGTTCTTCTCCTAAACCACCACTAGAGTCATTGCACGTGTCTTCCTTTCCTAAACTACATGGATCCACCAGAGTCATTGCATGTGTATTCTTTTCCTAAACCACATTGATGCACAAGAGTCATTGCATGTGTGTTCGTTTCCTAAACCACATGGATCCACCTGTGTCGTTGCATGTGTGTTCTTTTCCTAAACCACCACCAGAGTCATTGCATGTATCTTGTTTTCCTAAACCACTAATAGAGTCATTGCATGTATATTCTTTTCCTAAACCACCACAAGAGTATTTGCATGTGTATTGTTTTCCTAAACCACATTGATCCACCAGAGTCATTGCATGTGTGTTCCTTTCATAAACCACATGGATCCACCAGTGCCATTGCATGTGTGTTCCTTTCCTAAACCACCCTCAGTGTCATTGCATGTGTTCTTTTCCTAAACCACATGGATCCACCAGAGTCATTGCATGTGTGTTCTTTTCCTAAACCACCCTATAGTCGTTGCATGTGTCTTCCTTTCCTAAACCACCACTACAGTCATTGTATGTCTATTCCTTTCAATGGACCACATTGATCCACCCAAGTCATTGCGTGTCTGTTCTTTTCCTAAACCACCACTATAGTCATTACATGTGTCTTCCTTTCCTAAACCACCACCAAAATTACTGTATGTGTCTTCTTGTCCTAAACCACATGGATCCACCAGAGTCATTGCATGTGTGTTATTTTACTAAACAACCACCAGAGTCATTTCATTTGTCTACTTTTCCTAAACCCCATGGATCCACTAGTGTCATTGCATGCGTCTTTCTTTCCTAAACCACCACTAGAGTCATTGAATGTGTGTTCCTTTCCTAAACCACATTGATCCCCTAGGGTCATTGCATGTGTGTTCTTTTCCTAAACCACCACCAGAGTTATTATATGTGTCTTCCTTTCCTAAACCACCACCAGAGTCATTGCATGTGTGTTCCTTTCTTAAACCACATGGATGTCATTGCAGTTGTGTTCCTTTCCTAAACCACATGAATCCACTAGAGTCTTTGCATGTGTGTTATTTTCCTAAACCACATGGATCCACCAATGTCATTGCATGTGTCTTCCTTTCCTAAACTACCACTAGAGTCATTGCATTTGTGTTATTTTCCTAAACCACCACCAGAGTCATTGCATGTGTGTTCTTTTCCTAAACCACCACTAGAGTCATTGCATGTGTTTTCCTTTCCTAAACCACATTGATCCACTAGAGTCATTGCATATGTGTTCTTTTCCTAAACCACCACCATAGTCATTGCATGTGTCTTTCTTTTCTAAACCACCACCAGAGTCATTGCATGTTTTCCTTTCTTAAACGACATGGATGTCATTGCATGTGTGTTCCTTTCCTAAACGTAATGGATGCACTAGAGTCTTTGCATGGGTGTTACTTTCCTAAATCACATGGATCCACCAGTGTGAGTGCATCTGTGTTCCTGTCCTAAACCAGCACCAGAGTCATTGCATGCATCTTCTTTTCCTAAAACACCACCAGAGTCATTGCATGTGTCTTCTTTTCCTAAACCACCACCAGAGTCATGGCATGTGTTTTCTTTTCCTAAACCACCACTAGAGTCACTGCATGTGTGTTACTTTCCTAAACCACATTGATCCACCAGAGTCATTGCATGTGTGTTTATTTCCTAAACCACATGGATCCACCAGTGTCATTGCAAGTGTGTTATTTTCATAAACACCACCAGAGTCATTGCATGTGTCTTCTTGTCCTAAGCCACCACCAGAGTCATTGCATGTGTCTTATTTTCCTAAACCACCACTAGAGTCATTGCATGTGTGTTCCTTTCCTAAACCACATGGATCCACCAGAGTCATTGCATGTGTGGTACTTTCCTGAACCACATGGATCCACGAGTGTCATTGCACATGTGTTACTTTCCTAAACCACCACAAGAGTCATTGCATGTGTGTTCTTTTCCTAACCCACCACCAGAGTCATTGCATGTGTGTTCTTTTCCTAAACCATCACTAGAGTCATTGCACGTGTCTTCCTTTTCTAAACCACATGGATCCACCAGAGTCATTGCATGTGTGTTCCTTTCCTAAACCACCACCAGAGTCATTGCATGTGTATTATTTTCCTAAACCACATTGATGCACCAGAGTCATTGCATGTGTGTTCCTTTCCTAAACCACATGGATCCAACAGTGTCATTGCATGTGTGTTCTTTTCCTAAACCACCACAAGAGTCATTGCATGTGTCTGCTTTTCCTAAACCACTACCAGAGTCATTGCATGTATATTCTTTTCGTAAACCACCAGTAGAGTCATTGCATGAGTATTATTTTCCTAAAGAACATTGATCCACCAGACTCATTGCATGTGTGTTCCTTTCATAAACCACATGGATCCACCAGTGCCATTGCATGTGTGTTCCTTTCCTAAACCACCACCAGTGTCATTGCATGTGTGTTCTTTTCCTAAACCACATGGATCCACCAGAGTCATTGCATGTGTGTTCTTTTCCTAAACCACCCTATAGTCGTTGCGTGTGTCTTCCCTTACTAAACCACCACTACAGTCATTGTATATTTGTTCCTTTCAAAGGACTACATTGATCCACCCAAGTCATTGCGTGTCTATTCTTTTCCTAAACCACCACCATAGTGATTACATGTGTCTTCCTTTCCTAAACCACCACCAAAATTATTGCATGTGTCTTCTTGTCCTAAACCACATGGATCCACCAGAGTCATTGCATGTGTGTTATTTTACTAAACAACCACCAGAGTCATTGCATTTGTCTACTTTTCCTAAACCACATGGATCTACTAGTGTCATTGCATGCGTCTTTCTTTCCTAAACCACCACTAGAGTCATTGCATGTGTGTTCCTTTCCTAAACGACATTGATCCACTAGAGTCATTGCATGTGTGTTCTTTTCCTAAACCAACACCATAGTTATTATATGTGTCTTCCTTTCCTAAACCACCACCACAATCATTGCATGTGTGTTCCTTTCTTAAACCACATGGATGTCATTGCATTTGTGTTCCTTTCCTAAACCACATGGATCCACTAGAGTCTTTCCATGTGTTTTATTTTCCTAAACCACATGGATCCACCAATGTCATTGCATGTGTCTTCCTTTCCTAAACTCCCACTAGAGTCATTGCATTTGTGTTATTTTCCTAAACCACCACCAGAGTCATTGCATGTGTGTTCTTTTCCTAAACCACCACTAGAGTCATTGCATGTGTGTTCCTTTCCTAAACCACATTGATCCACTAGAGTCATTGCATATGTATTCTTTTCCTAAACCACCACCATAGTCATTGCATGTGTCTTTCTTTTCTAAACCACCACCAGAGTCATTGCATGTGTGTTCTTTTCCTAAACCACCACCAGAGTCATTGCATGTGTGTTCTTTTCCTAAACCATCACTAGAGTCATTGCACGTGTCTTCCTTTTCTATACCACATGGATCCACCAGAGTCATAGCATGTGTGTACCTTTCCTAAACCACCACCAGAGTCATTGCATGTGTATTATTTTCCTAAACCACATTGATCCACCAGAGTCATTGCATGTGTGTTCCTTTCCTAAACCACATGGATCCAACAGTGTCATTGCATGTGTGTTCTTTTCCTAAACCACCACAAGAGTCATTTCATGTGTCTTCTTTTCCTAAACCACTACCAGAGTCATTGCATGTATATTCTTTTCGTAAACCACCAGTAGAGTCATTGCATGAGTATTATTTTCCTAAACAACATTGATCCACCAGAGTCATTGCATGTGTGTTCCTTTCATAAACCACATGGATCCACCAGTGCCAATGCATGTGTGTTCCTTTCCTAAACCACCACCAGTGTCATTGCATGTGTGTTCTTTTCCTAAACCACATGGATCCACCAGAGTCATTGCATGTGTGTTCTTTTCCTAAACCACCCTATAGTCGTTGCGTGTGTCTTCCCTTACTAAACCACCACTACAGTCATTGTGTATCTGTTCCTTTCAAAGGACTACATTGATCCACCCAAGTCATTGCGTGTCTGTTCTTTTCTTAAACCACCACCATAGTCATTACATGTGTCTTCCTTTCCGAAACCATCACCAAAATTATTGCATGTGTCTGCTTGTCCTATACCACATGGATCCACCAGAGTCATTGCATGTGTGTTATTTTACTAAACAACCACCAGAGTCATTGCATTTGTCTACTTTTCCTAAACCACATGGATCCACTAGTGTCATTGCATGCGTCTTTCTTTCCTAAACCACCACTAGAGTCATTCCATGTGTGTTCCTTTCCTAAACCACATTGATCGACTAGAGTCATTTCATGTGTGTTCTTTTCCTAAACCAACACCATAGTTATTATATGTGTCTTCCTTCCCTAAACCACCACCACAATCATTGCATGTGTGTTCCTTTCTTAAACCACATGGATGTCATTGCATTTGTGTTCCTTTCCTAAACCACATGGATCCACTAGAGTCTTTGCATGTGTGTTATTTTCCTAAACCACATGGATCCACCAATGTCATTGCATGTGTCTTCCTTTCCTAAACTACAACTAGAGTCATTGCATTTGTGTGATTTTCCTAAACCACCACCAGAGTCATTGCATGTGTGTTCTTTTCCTCAACCACCACTAGAGTCATTGCATGTGTGTTCCTTTCCTAAACCACATTGATCCACTAGAGTCATTGCATATGTGTTATTTTCCTAAACCACCACCATAGTCATTGCATGTGTCTTTCTTTTCTAAACCAACACCAGAGTCATTGCATGGTTTCCTTTCTTAAACGACATGGCTGTCATTGCATGTGTGTTCCTTTCCTAAACCTAATGGATCCACTAGAGTCTTTGCCTGGGTGTTACTTTCCTAAATCACATGGATCCACCAGTGTGATTGCATCTGTGTTCCTGTCCTAAACCAGCACCAGAGTCATTGCATGCATCTTCTTTTCCTAAAACACCACCAGAGTCATTGCATGTGTCTTCTTTTCCAAAACCACCACCAGAGTCATGGCATGTGTCTTCTTTTCCTGAACCACCACTAGAGTCATTGCATATATCTTACTTTCCTAAACCACATTGATCCACCAGAGTCATTGCATGTGTGTTTGTTTCCTAAACCACATGGATCCACTAGTGTCATTGCAAGTGTCTTATTTTCATAAACACCACCAGAGTTATTGCATGTGTCTTCTTTTCCTAAGCCACCACCAGAGTCATTGCATGTGTCTTATTTTCCTAAACTACCACTAGAGTCATTGCATGTGTGTTCCTTTCCTAAACCACATGGATCCACCAGAGTCATTGCATGTGTGGTACTTTCCTGAACCACATGGATCCACCAGTGTCATTGCACATGTGTTCCTTTCCTAAACCACCACCAGAGTCATTGCATGTGTGTTCTTTTCCTAAACCACCACCAGAGTCATTGCATGTGTGTTCTTTTCCTAAACCATCACTAGAGTCATTGCACATGTCTTCCTTTCCTAAACCACATGGATCCACCAGACTCATTGCATGTGTGTTCCTTTCCTAAACCACCACCAGAGTCATTGCATGTGTATTATTTTCCTAAACCACATTGATGCACCAGAGTCATTGCATGTGTGTTGCTTTCCTAAACCACATGGATCCAACAGTGTCATTGCATGTGTGGTCTTTTCCTAAACCACCACAAGAGTCATTGCATGTGTCTTGTTTTCCTAAACCACTACCAGAGTCATTGCATGTATATTCTTTTCGTAAACCACCACTAGAGTCATTGCATGAGTATTCTTTTCCTAAACAAGATTGATCCACCAGAGTCATTGAATGTCTGTTCCTTTCCTAAACTGCATGGATCCACTAGTGTCATTGAATGTGTGTTCCTTTCCAAAAGCACCACCAGAGTCATTGCATGTGTCTTCTTTTCCTAAACCACCACTAGAGTCTTCTTTTCCTAAACCACCACTAGAGTCATTGCATGTGTGTTCCTTTCCTGAACCACATTGATCCACAAGAGTCATTGCATGTGTATTCTTTTCCTAAACCAGCACCATAGTCATTGCATGTGTATTCCTTACCTAAACCACCACCAGATCCATTGCATGTGTCCTCCTTTCTTAAGCCGCATGGATCACATTGCATGTGTGTTCCTTTCCTAAATCACATGGATTCACTAGAGTCTTTGCATGTGTGTTATTTTCCTAAACCATATGGATGCATCAGTGTCATCGGATGTGTGTTTCTTTCCTAAACCACCACCAGAGTCCTTGCATGTGTGTTGTTTTCCTGAACCACCAACAAAGTCATTGCATGTGTCTTATTTTACTAAACCACCACAAGAGTCATTGCATGTGTGTTATTTTCCTAAACCACCACTAGAGTCATTGCATGTGTGTTCCTTTCCTAAACCACATTGATCCACCAAAGTCATTGCATGTGTGTTCCTTTCCTAAACCACATGGATCCACCAGTGTCATTGCATGTGGCTTATTTTCCTAAACCACCACCAGAGTCATTGCATGTGTGTTACTTTACTAAGCTACAACAAAATTTATTACATGTGTCTTATTTTCCTAAACCACCACTAGAGACATTGCATGTGCGTTCGTTTCCTACACCACATGGATCCACCATTTTCATTGCATGTTTGGTCCTTTCCTAAACCACATGGATGCACCAGAGTCATTGCATTTGTGTTCCTTTCCTAAACCACCACTAGAGTCATTGCATGTCTCTACTTTTCCTAAACCACAACAGAGTCATTGCTTTTGTATTCTTTTCCAAACCACCACTAGAGTCATTGCATGTGTCTTCCTTTCCTAAACCACATGGATCCACCAGAGTCATTACATGTGTGTTCATTTCCTAAACCATCACCAAAGTCATTGCATGTGTGTTCTTTTCCTAAACCACATTGATCCACCCGAGTTATTGCATGTGTGTTCCTTTCCTAAACCACATGGATCCACCGGTGTCATTGTATGTGTCTTCTTTTCCTAAACCACCACCAGAGTCATTGCATGTGTGTTCCTTTCCTAAACCACCACCAGTGTCATTGCATGCGTCTTCCTTTTCTAAACCACCACTAGAGTCATTGCATGTGCGTTCTTTTCCTAAACCACCACTAGAGTCATTGCATGTGTGTTATTTTCCTAAACCACCACTAGAGTCATATCATGTGTGTTCCATTCCTAAACCATATTGATCCACTAGAGTCATTGCATGTGTGTTCTTTTCCTAAACCACCACCATAGTCATTGCATGTGTCTTCCTTTCCTAAACCACCACTAGAATCATTGCATGTGTGTTCCTTTCTTAAACCACATGGATGTCATTGCATTTGTGCCACATTGATCCACTAGAGTCTTTGCATGTGTGTTATTTTCCTAAACCACGTGGATCGACCAGTGTCATTGCATTTGTGTTCCTTCCGAAAACCACTACCAGAGTCATTGCATGTGTCTTCTTTTCCTAAACCACCACCAAAGTAATTGCATGTGTGTTCTTTCCCTAAACTGATGACTGCAAGTGCACGGATCGTTTGTAGCTAGTTTCGAAATAAAGATATCGATCCCACAGGGAGCAGGACTCTGAAGTCTAATAACTCTTGAAATAAACATTACACTAGTAATGCTATATAAAGTTCTAAGTGACATGATAAAATGCGAGTATTGTGTAAAAGGGTGTTTTTGGTACAAGAGCAATAATAAGTAAAGTTAAACAACTAAACAAAGAAAATAAGTATCGTGTATGTAAGAGAGATTGGAACTTCAATAGGGAAAAAGCGTTCTTAGGGAGTAAAGGATACACCACTAGCATTACAAGGAGCTAAGGTAAAGATTATTATCATGAACATTCTCAACTATGTATGTGTGGGAGCAACTTCGTATTTGGACAAATAGGCAGCAACCGCTGCTCACATCACCCTCATAACCACATCAGTCAGCAAGCGACACCAACCGAATTACTGCACTATTATGGGACATAATCCTGTAGGCCGTATCCCATGGCATTGATAGTGTTCCGTGAGTTTCCTCGGTTTCCCAAGTTGATACGTAAGGAGTGCCAACAGCTTTATAGTCACTATAAGTGCTAACACATCTCCGTCACACCAACAAGTTGTTCCCTCCATCAAGTCCCCATGTGAGGCAAATACTGTGAGGTCAACTTCTCTCAACTTCAACATGAAGACAATCTAACACATGGTCATAGCGATGAATATCATAATAAACTTTATGTTATTTCAATCTCATACTATGGTTTCTCCATCTCCCCAAGAACTAGTGATCTACTTAGACATGGAGGCAATCAACATCATGGCAATAACAATGGAATCTATCATAGATGAATAGTACTTGTATAAATCGACAACGAGTACGGAAATTAAAACAAGATCTAGATAAGATGTAGATGTGATGGATAGAGATGGTGGTGATGCAATGGTGGATGATGAAGATCGATGCCTTAGCCTCCCAGATCTATGCATGGCAAAGATCGATCCTAAGTGGACGAGTTCCCCCTCTAGATGCCTTCTAGAGGTGAGGTTTCTACACTTTTTGGGTGTTCTGTATGTTGTCTCTCTGACCCAGTTGCACGGGGTGAAACTATTTGAGTTGGCGGCGGTGGCGCCAACTATACGATGAGAATTATATGGCTGGAAAATTTATTCCCGCCATATAGTTGGTTGTTAAACCGCCTGTCTCCCTTGATTGCTTTGGGTTTTCTTCTAGTATTATTAATATTTCCCAAATAAGCGATTTACGTTGTTTTTGACTCCTTTTCTCCCTAGTGCAACTGCTTCAAGAATTGTGTCCATTGTATCCATCATTTGTCCTGATCCTGGTGAAAACAGACATAAAATGTGTGCGGGAGCACCGTAAAATACCAAGATCCTACATCTACAATGCAAAATAACAATATAAAACATGATGAAAATATGCACTCATCAACTTTCCCAAACTTAGACTCTTGCTTGTCCCGAGCAAGTTTAGCTTAATGGATGTGATCCTCATATTCATGAAGCTGAGTCGATAGAATAAATGAGGCGGTTGCAGCATGTGTTTATCATATACGATACATAGAAATGAGTTCATGAATAATACCTTACTCGAACCATCTGAATAGTATTAGCAGGCTTCCACACGTTAGTGATCAATAGTTCACAAAATATGAATCTCAACATAATGTAAAAGTATCTGGTTCAACCGAATGAGTTAGCGAGGTAGTCCCAAGTGTTATAGGATTAACTTATCACCTGGGATTCAAAATCTCAAAAGTGTCTCTTTGTCATACTACAATATAGTGGTGTATGCCTATTTTCTCTTTGCACATTCGCTCTTTTTCTTCTTTCTTTTCTTCTCCTTTATTTATATACTCACACTTTTGTTTAAGTGTTGTGCAAAGGAGATAGCCATACATTCCGCTTCATGTAGGAATTCAAAGTTTAACGATCTCAATTATCAAATTCCAATTGTATATGAAGCATTTTTATGACTTGAAGATTCTACCTCGACTTGTTCTCACTATAATGCGAACATAGTAATAAAAACTTATAAGATAGATTACAAGGTCTTAAAGATCTCCCCAAGCTTGGAATCAAGACAAGAAGGATCGAATACATCCTTGCGATTATTTGATACCGTGATTATTGTAGATCAATGTAGCGCCATAGCATGTAACACTGCGGTGCGTAGCTTCTTGTTGGTATCCTCTAGAGCGGTGATGCGGCTGTAGCACCTGCGCAAATTAGATTGCAGTGTGTCCACTTTATTTGCGAGCTTAGTCACCAATGGGAGGAGATCATCCTTATTCTCTATCTCCTTGAGACGGTGGCATACTTCGACGCGATGTAGTAGTTCCTACTTCTGATATATCTCTAGTGCTTGCACGCGATCCTTTGTCTTGGGAACATCTTTCTCTTCCTCATCCATGATTCATGGATCGGGGAAGTGGAAACCATTCTTCCACTCTTCTGGAGGTTTCACCCTCATAAGAAAACCAATAGTAGGCTTCAAGATTGGTGTTGTCGCTCCATAGCTAGCACCTGCACCAATATTAGGAATTTCCTTACGCTTGTGCGGCCTGGGGTTAGTGGTGATGAACTTGACCGTCTCCACACGCCCTTTTCCATGTGGCTTGCGACCTTCTCTCTCTTCTTCAGCTCTAAGAGGCAATAATAAAGTTGTTATTATACATATTCCAAGTATATGATAGATGTTTATTTTGCATGCTATAATTGTATTAATTTGGAAACATTAATACATGTGTGTTTAATAAACAGAAGGAAACTTCCTAGTTATGCCTCCCTTATAAACTAGCACGTTGATTAACAAGATGATCAAGGTTTCCTTATCATGGACAATGGATGTTGTAAATGACGAGGTCACAACATTAGTGGAATGATGTGATGAACATTCATCCAAAGTACAACATTACGATCAAAGTCATTGTGTTTATATTGCTATAACATTTAACGAAGTAATCCTACTTAGACCATGAGATCATGTTAATCACTAACACAGGAATAGTATCTTGATAACATCAAATGTCACACCATGAAAGGGTGATTATAAAGGTGGGTTCAGTACTACGGAAGTGTTATGTAGAGGCTCATGGATCAAGAGTGGGATTTGTCCATCCTGATGACGGATAGATATACTCTGGGCCCTCTCGGTGATATCACATTGGTTAGCTTGCAAGCAATGAGATCACTAGAATGTAATATCACAGGAACGAGAAAAGAGTACATGTCAGTTACAAGATCGAACTAGGTATGGAGATACCAATGATCGAATATCGGACATGTAATATATCGCGAGACAAAGAGATTTAGTCACTTAGCATTAAAGGTTCTCATGATCATAGAAGTCATCGTAGAATGTGTAGGAGTCTGTATGGATCTCTAGGTCCCGCTTCTGATTATTGATCTGAAGAGTGGTCTCGATCATGTTTGCATTATTCACGAACCATAGGGTGACACACTTAAGGGACACCAACACCATTTAGGGCAGATATTTTTCACACGAATGAAATTGCAAAGCGCTAGAATTATTTCAATAGATACCGAAACTGTTTCGGGTGAAATTGCTAAAATGGTTCTAGAAGTAATATTGAAATGTTGAAGGGGGTTTTATGTGAATGTTTGTTAATTAAAGTAATTAACAAAATTCTGAATAAAATTAATAAAAGAGTTTTATTAAATGAGAGAGCATTAAATTTTTAGAAATTTAATGCATTTAAAGTGGAGACTTCAAAAGAGAATGTGAAGGGGCATTTTAATGTGTAGGGGGTTACCACCACATGATTGGGGGAGGTGAGGGGTCACCCCCCCATGGGGCGCCGGCCATGGGGAGGGGTACCCCCTACTCCTATAAAAGCCCACCCCTCTCACCCTTCTTCCTCACACCTCCTCGTGAAGGATCTATCTCCCCCCTAGTATTATTCCCCCATGGTCTCGGATTAGCGAGATACATGTCCTCGGTGGCATTTCATCTGGAAGGAGTTGCTTCTTCCGCTACATCACTGGAGCGAGGAGGTGGAGGTTTTTTGGTGGCCTGAACGTGTGTGCGAGCGCGGATGCGCTGCTGGTTTGCGGCGCTAGGACTTCCACACGATCTTGAGATCGGCAGGCGAACGAGTACATCATCCACGAGTTCCTACTTGTTAACAAAACTTTTTTGTCTTCGAGGGTAAGTTCTCCATGGATTTATATCCACCCGTTGCTTGTATCTAGTAGATAGATATTGGCATATAGTTCCCATCGTAGGAAATTTTTTGTTTTCTATGCTGCGAATCCAACAGTGGTATCAGAGGCTTATCTATGCGTAGGTGCTTTGCATGGGTAGAACACATAAGATTATGTGGTCAGTGATGATCATGTTATTGCTTCTTATATGTACTTTGGATATTGGTGGCATAGTGGGATGAAGGGGCCCGGACCAACCTTACATGTCATTGCACATGAGACCGGTTCCACAACTAACATGCAACTAGTTTTGCATAAGTGGCTGGTGGGTGTCTGTCTCTCCTACTGTAGTCAATACCTTATTTACAATGGGTTGCTAATAATTTGGTTATCATCGTTGTGGTTCCATGTTCATAGGTAAGAACGATTCTATCTTCGAAAGCCCCAAGCCACGTAAAACTTGCAATTGATAAATTAGAGGTGTCTAGTCTAGATCGTTGCTAGGCTTGTGTCATGATATGGTAATGTTGTAAGTTGATTTATAGTTCATACCCTTACAACACACTTAACGTGTAAGTTCCATAGACCTTGGCCTTACACACAAAGGAATGATAGAAATCATACCACGATGCATATGCTGGTGATCAAATGCATGGACCATATCATCCCACTTTACACATATGATGTTTGCATCTTATATTGCTTTTTTGGCATTTTAGTAGCATTATAAGATGATCCCTAGTTTAGATATCAAGATAAAAATGTGTTCTTCCTTAAGTACGCACCGTTTATGTTTTGCTGCTTCAAGACATCACGTGATGATCGGGTGTACCTGAATCCACGATCATATTTCGGGTGTAAGACAGTTTTACACACACGAGTACTAAGGGTCTTACTTGGCGAGCCTAGCATGTATAGACATGACCTCGGAACACGGACAAAAAGGTTAAGAATGAGTCATATTGTTGATATGATGCCCATATAAATGCTCGCCTTTGAAGCTACACCTACTCACGTGATGATCAGACTTGGTGTAGTGAATTTGGTTCATGTAATCACCAAAAAGACACGAGGGATGTTGTTTTTGAGTGAGCTTAGTTGAACTCAATCTATCATAAACTTAGTCTAAATAAACTTTACAAATTATGTTGTAGATGGCACCACCTGCTTTTAATTTCAATGTTTCATGGAGAAAGAGAAACTTGCTACGAATGGTAGCAACTTCACCAACTAGGCCATGAATTTGAGGATTCTCCTCTCTGCTGCACAAAAGCAATATGTGCTAGAAGCGCCGCTAGGCCCCCACCAGCTCCTGATGCCCTTGACAAAGAAAAGAATGTCTATGTGACTCGTCAGGAGGACCACAACTTAGTTCATTGCGGCATATTGTATGGGATAGAGCCATAACTTCGAAAGCATTTCGAAAATGGCAATGCCTTTGATACCATGGGTGAATTGAAAATGATTTTCGATACCCATGCTGCCGTAGAGAGTTATAATTCTTCAGAAAAGTTCTTTAGCTACATGATGGAAAAGAATAGCTCCGCAAGTGAGCACGTACTCAAAATGTCAGGGTACGCCGATAAGCGTGGGTCCTTGGAATAACGATTCCCATTGACTTAGGCATACATCATGTTCTCCAATATCTTCTACCTAGCTACAAGAGCTTTGTGATGAACTATAACATGTAAGGCAGGAAGAAGACTCTCCCCGAGCTTCTGTCAATGCTTAAGACTGCCGAAGTGGAGATTAGGAAAGAACATCAAGTGTTGATGGTAAATAGGACCACCGGTTTCAAGAAAGACAAGAAGGGTAAACAGAGGGACAGAAGGGCGGCAAATCTGTTGCTTTGTTTGAAAAGAAATCCCGGGCTGGCCCTAAGTTTGATACCGAGTGCTACTATTGCAAGGGGACTGGCCATTGGAAGCACAACTGCCCCAAGTACTTGGCAGACAAGAAGGCCGGCAAGGCAAACACAAGTATATATGATATACATGTTATTGATGTGTACTTGACTAGTACTCAAAGCAGCACCTGGGTATTTAATACTGGATCAGTTGCTAATATATGTAACTCGAATCAAGGGCTACGGAACAAGCGACCGCTAGCAAGGGGTGAGGTCAAGATGCGTGTCGGCAATGGATCAAGTGTTGATGTGATCGCCGTCGGAACGCTGCCTCTCCACCTACCATCGGGATTAGTTATAAACTTACATAATTGTTATTTGGTGCCTGCACTGAGCATGAACATTATATCCGGATCTTGTTTGATGCGATGTTGTTATTTGTTTAAATCGGAAAACAATGGTTGTTCGATTTATATGAATGATATCTTTTATGGTCATGCAGCTATGATGAATGGTTTATTTCTATTAGATCTCGATAATAGTGTTACACATATTCATAATGTTGATGCTAAAAGAATTAAACTTGATGATGATATATCTTCATATATGTGGCACTGCCGTTTAGGTCATATTGGTGTTAAATGCATGAAGAAACTCCATTCTACTGGACTTTTGGAATCACTTGATTTTGAATCATTTGATACATGTGAGCCATGCCTTATGGGCAAGATGACTAGAATGCTATTTTCCGGTTCAATGGAACGGGCGACAGATTTATTTGAAATCATACATACTGATGTATGTGGTCCAATGAGTGTGTCAGCGCGAGGTGGATATCGTTATTTTGTTCCTTTCACGAATGATTTGAGTAGATACGGGTATATCTATTTGATGAAACACAAATCTGAAACCTTTGAAAAGTTTAAGGAATTTCAGAATGAAGTGGAAAATCATCGTAATAGAAAGATCAAATTTCTGCGGTCCGACCGTGGAGGTGAGTATATAAGTTACGAGTTTAGCACACACATGAAAGTGTGGAATAGTTTCACAACTCACACCTGCCAAAACACCACAATGTAATGGTGTGTTGGAACGTCGTAATCGTACTCTATTGGATATGGTTCGATCTATGATTTCTCTGACTGACTTGCCACTTTCATTTTGGGGTTATGCACTGGAAACTGCTACATTCACTTTAAATCGGGAACCGTCTAAATCCATTGAAACGACACCGTATGAATTATGGTTTGGAAACAAACCTAAGCTGTCATTTATTAAAGTTTGGGGATGCGATGTTTATGTGAAGAAACTTCAACTGGATAAACTCGAACTCAAAGAGGAAAAATGCATCTTCATAGGATACCCTAAAGAAACAATTGGGTATTCCTTCTATCATAGATCCGAGGGCAAGGTTTTCAATGCCAAGAATGGATCCTTTCTAGAGAAAGAGTTTCTCGCGAAAGGTCTGAGTAGTTAAAAGGTAGAACTCGAAGAGATTATTGAACCTTCTCTTCATGAAATGGCGAGTGGCGTAGCACCGAAAGTTGTTCCAGAGTTGAGTTCATCAAATGAAGAAGGAACTAATCATAATGATCATGAAACTCCGAAAGAGAACACTACTGAACCTCGTAGGTCAAGAAGGACACGTGCAGCTCCTGAACTGTACGGGAATCCTATTGTGAATTTCATGGTTGATAAAATGGATGACCCTGCGACGTATGAAGAAGCGATGATGAGCCCAGATTCCAACAACTAGCTAGAACCCATGCAATCCGAGATTGAATCCATGTATTAAAACTAGGTTTAGACCTTGGTGGACTTACCTCACGACCGAAAGGCCATTGAGAATAAATGGATTTTTAAAAGAAAAACTAATGCTGATGGTAATGTAACTGTCTATAAAGCTCGACTTTTTGCAAAAGGGTTTCGAAAAATTCAAGGAGTTGACTATGTTGAGACATTCTCTCCCGTAGCGATGCTATAGTCAGTTAGGATTATGTTAGCAATTGCTGCATATTTTGATTATGAAATATGGCAGATGGATGTCAAAACTGCGTTCCTCAATGGTAACATTGAAGAAGAGTTGTATATGATACAACCAAAGGGTTTTGTTGATCCTAAGGATGCTAACAAGGTTTGCAAGCTTCAGCGATCCATCTATGGACTAATGCAAGCATCCCGAAGTTGGAATCTCTGCTTTGATGAGGTGATCAAAGAGTTTGGATTTGTCCAAACTTATGGAGAGGCTTGTATTTACAAGAAAGTGAGTGTGAGAAATGTGGCATTTCTGATATTATATGTGGATGACATATTATTGATTGGAAATGATATAGATCTTTTAAATAGTGTTAAAAGTTATCTAGGCAGCAAATTTTCTATGAAGGACCTTGGTGAAGCGTCATATATATTAGGCATAAAGATCTAGAGAGATAGATCGAGACGCCTAAGAGGGCTATCGCAGAGTACTTACCTTGATAAGATTTTAAAGAAGTTTAAAATGGACGAAAGTAAGAAGGGGTTCTTACCTATGTTGCAAGGCAAGACATTGAGTAAGACTCAAAGTCCGGCTACGGCGGAAGAGAGAGAGAGAGAGAGATAATGGATAATATCCGCTATGCTTCAGCCATAGGCTCTATAATGTACGCCATGCTATGTACAAGACCGGATGTGGCACATGCTATTAGTTTGACTAGTAGGTACCAATCTTATCCAGGTTTGGCACACTGGATAACGGTCAAGAATATCCTTAAGTACTTGAGAAGAACTAAGGAAATTTTTCTTGTATACGGAGGTGAAGAAGAGTTGGTCGCTAATTGTTATGTCGACGCTAGCTTTGACACTGATCCGGATGACTCTAAGTCTCAATCCAGATACATATTTCTCATGAATGGAGTAGTAGTTAGTTGGAGGAGCTCCAAACAACCCGTGGTAACAAGGTTAACAACAGAGGCAGAATATATTGCTGCTTCAGAAGTAGCACAGGAAGCAGTTTGGATGAAGGAGTTCATTTCCGAAATGGGTGTGGTTCCTAGTGCGTTGGATCCAATGGTGATCTATTGTAAAAACAATGGAGCCATAGCCAACGCAAAGGAACCAAGGTCTCACAAGAATTCCAAGCATATTAAGCGCCGGTTTCACTCCATCCGTGAGCATGTCAAGATTGGAAATATAAAGATTTGTAAAGTACATACGGATCTCAATGTAGCAGATCCATTGACTAAAACTCTCCCTAGAGCAAAACATGATCAACACCAGAACTCCATGGGTCTTAGATTTATCACCATGTAACTAGCTTATTGTCTCTAGTGCAAGTTGGAGACTGAAGGGAATATGCCCTGAGAGGCAATAATAAAGTTGTTATTATACATATTCCAAGTATATGATAGATGTTTATTTTGCATGCTATAATTGTATTAATTTGGAAATGTTAATACATGTGTGTTTATAAACAAAAGGAAAGTTATAGTTATGCCTCTCTTATAAACTAGCTCATTGATTAACAAGATAATCAAGATTTCCTGATCATGGACATTGGATGTTTTTAATAACGAGGTCACAACATTAGTGGAATGATGTGATGAACATTCATCCAAAGTATAGAATTACGATCAAAGTCATTGTGTTTATATTCCTATAACATCGAATGAAGTAATCCTAGTCCTTAGACCATGAGATCATGTTAATCACTAACACTGGAATAGTATCTTGATAACATCAAACGTCACACCATGAAAGGGTGATTATAAAGGTGGGTTCAGTACTATGAAAGTGTTATGTAGAGGCTCATGGATCAAGAGTGGGATTTGTCCATCACGAGGACGGGTAGATATACTCTGGGCCCTCTTGGTGATATCACATTGGTTAGCTTGCAAGCTAGTGATGAGATCACTAGAATGTTATATCACGGGAACGAGAAAAGAGTACATGTCAGTAACAAGATCAAACTAGGTATGGAGATACCAATGATCGAATCTCGGACATGTAATATATCGTGAGACAAGGGGATTTAGTTACTTAGCATTAAAGGTTCTCACGATCACAGAAGTCATCGTAGAATGTGTAGGAGTCAGTATGGATCTCCAAGTCCCGCTTTTGATTATTGATTTGAGAGGGGTCTCGATCATGTCTGCATTATTCACGAACCGTAGGGTGACACACTTAAGGGACACCAACACCATTTGGGGTAAATATGTTTCAGACGAATGAATTGCAAAGCGCTGGAATTATTTTAATAGATATCGAAACTGTTTCGGTTGAAATTGCTGAAATTGGTTCTGCATGTAATATTGAAATGTTGAAGGGGGTTTTATGTGAATGTTTATTAATTAAAGTAATTAACAAAATTCTGAATAAAATTAATAAAATAGTTTTATTAAATGAGAGAGCATTATGTTTTTAGAAATTTAATGCATTTAAAGTGGAGACTTCAAAAGAGAATGTGAAGGGGCATTTTAATGTGGAGGGGGTTACCACCACATGAATGGGGGAGGTGAGGGGTCAACCCCCATGGGGAACTGGCCATGTCGTCCAAGAAAAGAATCTTAACAAAACAAGAAAAGAAATCACAGATTTGGAAGAGTCCTGCCGCGTAATGACCAACTATACAGGCGTGGCCCATATAGATCCGGCCGTATAGTTGGTTCCGGGCAGATATTTCCAAATATCTCGAGTCCAGGTAGGTTAAGTTACGACTCGGAACCGACAATAATGTTTTTTAAAGAACAATAATATAAACGGAAAACGTCTGGTAGTTTAATGACCAACTATACGGCCGGAATATTGGCTCCGGTCGTATAGTTGCGACCGTATAGATATAGACACCAAAAATTAAAAATGCCTGAGAGTTCAATGACCAACTATACGTCGGAATTATTTCATCTGGTCGTATAGTTGTGCCTGTATAGTTCCAGACATCGAAAAAAAATTCGCAAAGAAGATACAGAGAGTTTAACGACCAACTATACAGCGGGAGCTTCCTCTCCGGTCGTATAGTTCCGCCCGTATAGTTGGTAAAAACCCTCAAAAACTTCAGAAAAATACATGGAATTCAAAGGCAGAATTTTTAAGAGTAAAATCTGTGAAAATAAATCACTTATTGGGGTAAGAGAACTTACCTTGATCTTATCGTTTACTTATTCGGGGATAAAAAACTCCTCCAACAACAAAGACTTCTTCTCTTTTGAATGAATTGACCTTAGTTCATTGAATAATTCTCGTAAACGAAAATCACCAGGACTAAAGTTCCTCTCAATAAGATTGGTGTCTTGCTGGGTAAACATGGACACTACATTCAACATCTTTATTTCCCGCCTCTGCATAATCTGCAACTCAAATTCTTAAAGTAAAAGAATCCAACAGATTAGTCTTGGCTTATTGTCTTTCCTCTCAAGGATTTCTTTTAAACCATCATGATTTGTATGAACTCTTACTTCTGCATCAACTTTATAGGAACAAAATTTATCACAGGAGAAAAATACAGCAAAAAGTTCCTTTTCTTCCTTAGGATAATTCTTTGGAGCACCATTAAGAGTTCTACTAGCATGATGTATAATATTAAATCCGCGACCAATGTGTTGTCCTAGAGTTACTCCTACAGCATCATCACTAGCTTCACATATTAAGTCAAAAGTCATATCCCAGATAAGAGGTTTAATAATAGGAGCACGGGATAAACCATTCTTGAGTTTATCAAAGGCTATACGACATTTATCATCAAAATTAAATCTTACTCCCTTTTGTACGAGGTTAGTCAAAGGTTTAGATATTCCAGAGAAATTTCTAATGAACCTTCTATAAAAACCCACATGACCTAGGAAACTTCTTATACCTTTAATATCTCTAGGTTATGGCATTCTCTCTATGGCATCAACCTTATCTCTATCCACTTCAATTCCCTTACCAGATACCTTAGGTCTGAGGACTATACCTTCTTTGACCATAAAATGGCACTTCTCCCAGTTTAGAACAAGATTGGTTTCTTCGCAATGTTGCAAAGCTCTTTTGAGATTATCCAAGCAACTAGTAAACAAAGTTCCATAGACAGAAAATTCATCCATAAATACTTCCATTATCAGTTCTATAAAATCCGCAAAAATAGCAGTCATGCGTCTTTGAAAAGTAACTGGACCATTGCATAATCCAAAAGGCATGCATCGGTGATGACCCACAATTATAGGGGGTGTATCTTAGTATTTTCTATAAGAAAGAGTGTCGAACCCAACGAGGAGCAGAAGGTGCTGGCTAGTGGTATGGATCAAGAATTCTCTGCAATTACTTAGCAAACGGATTTTTAGGGGTTTTCGATAAAGCAAGTAAACGAAGTACGAGTAAATAAAAGACAGTAGGAATAAATGCACCAAGTGGCCCAATCCTTTATGCAGCAAAGGACAAGCCGGTTGTATTACTTAAGATGACCAAACGTTCTCAAGGACACATGGGAAGACTGTCAAGTGCTTTCGCTTCATAAAGTTGATTAATCTTCTTTAGCTTGCTAAGTGTTGTGTGGGTGAACCTGTGCTAATATACCGACCTTCCTAGGACTAATACATACTTGTGATTATACCCCTTGCAAACATCCGTAAGTACAAGAAAGTAATTAAGGTAGAAATCTAACCACAGCTTTAAACTCTAAGACCCTTACGTCCCTTGTGCAATGGTTTCCTAACGGGGGTTCAGGTTTCTGTCACTCCGGCAACCCCTACGATTAGTAGCAAAATACACAATGCATTCCCCTAGGCCCATATAGGTGAAGTGTCATGTAGTCGACGTTCACATGACACCACTAGAAGAAGTACACCACAACTTAAATATCAAACTATTGAATCTTTCTCAACACAACTCCACTACTAACAACATGACTTCTCCCATGTCCTCAAGAACAAAACGAACTACTCACAAGACATCATATGGATCATGATCACAGATGGAATAATGATGTATAACAATCTGAACATAAAAAATAATTCAACGGTTCACTCAATAGCATCAACTACAAAGAGTTATCAACAGCGGGAAAGTTTCCCCTATGAACTATGCAAGATTCAACCAATTGTTACAGCAATATGGAGATGGTGATGAGGGTGCTGATGGTGATGATGGTGGTGATGATGATGATGATGATGATCCTGATGAAGTCCAGCTTGATGGTGGTGTTGATGGCGATGATCTCCCCTCTCCGTGAAGGAATTCCCCCGGCAGAAATCTGTCTGTCGGAGAGATCTTTCTCTCTCGGTGTTTTCCGCCTTGCAGAGGTGGCAACATCTTTCTTAGGGTTTCGGGATGATAATATTGGCCAAAGGGGAGTGCCAGGGGTGGACCAGGGCGGCCACACCACCTGGTGGCGTGGCCTAGGCTGGCCCACGCCAGGGGGTGGTGTGGGCCCCTATGGCCCATCTCTAGCCCCCTTCTGGATTCCTTCGTCTTCTGCAAAAATAGGATTTTCCGTATATTTTTCTGGATTTTCTGATCTTCACGAATTTTGCCTCCAAACATCACCTTTTCCACCAGAATCCTGACTGCAGCGGTCCATGCTCCAAAAGTCATCAACCATGCAAAAAACAGATGAAATAACGTAAGTATCACCTCTCAGTATGAAATATATCAATGAATAACAGTGAATTATGACATAGAATAGTGATGCAAAATGGATGTATCAACTCCCCCCAAGATTAGATTTTGCTTGTCCCTAAGCGAAACTGAGCTCAATAAACATGACCTCAGGTTTATGGAGTGAAGAGTCGATAAAAGAATACGGACAAGAAGCATCACATTCATCAATACATAGATCATAATAGAAGACAACTCACTATTATATAACTTAACTTGCAACGAGTAAAGGAAACACAATAAAGATACATAAAGTGAATCATAATTGGTAATGGCAAACTTAGCTCTTGGTCGAAGAATAGTTGATAATTTGCTGGAGTTCACAAATAACTGGTTTTCAATGATAGCTTTCAAATTAGTAAACATCAAGATAAGAGAAATGTGCGAAACAAGGAACATAAGAAACATGATTGAATAAATCATCATATGAATGAATGAAACACAACAACTCAAAATACTTGATGAGATAGAAGGGAGTAGGTTTATTGACTCAACTAAAAAGTAAAAGAAAGGCCCTTCACAGAGGGAAGCAGGGATTGCAAGTCTCATAAAGCGCTTTCAAAAATTATGATACTTACTAGCTTTCAGCTCTCATTGCCCCTATCATAGGCATCTTTAGGTGATTAAGGTTAAAGTGATCAAATATGAGGATATGCATTGACAAGTTTTAAGATGAGAATCTCATGTCCCTTGAATACGAGGGCCGCTCCTCATGCTACTCAAGTTTAGTCACCAGTAAGTTCTTGTCATCGTAAGCATATGTGTATCATATAGAACCGCCAACGGGGTACCCCTTGCCCGATGATACGGAAGAATCCCCATATCAAAATAACAAGGCAAGCAGACAACAAACATCTCAGCAATCTTCTTATTTACCATGGGAATATGGTGCTTTTTTCTCTCTTTCCTCTTTTCATAATATCTCTTTTTTTCTTTTCTCTTTTTCTCAATCTCTATCTGTTTTTATATAAAAAGAATGCTTCATAGATGCTCGTTATGGTTACAGTGCAGGTTTCCACCATGTCAGCATGGATTAGACCAGCGGCCCAGGCGTTTCTCTAACACATATACATAACTCCATCGACTTACAAGATCCCCTTTCATTTCACACCGACGACATCCATAGACAAAAGAACATGATATAAACTAGGTACAAAGTACCAGTGCAATGTTGAAAGCGTTCCCCATGACAACATGGTTCTGCTAATTCACAACTTACAAAGCGCAAGCATATACGCAACATAGGTGAGCACAATGGTTCAAGTTTTAAGTGCAAGAAAGTAAAGTGTGCCATCAAGTTTGTGAGAGCTTTAATCACTAATTTTCACATAACAAGTTTAATTTGGGAGATAGATAAAACAAGAATTCACTTGAAATAGCAATAATGCTACTAGGTAGGTATGGTGGACACAAATGGCAAAAGTTTTGGTTTAAAGGAGGTGGATGCACAAGAAGAATTCCCTCTCAGTACAGGTTTTTGGCTAGCAAGGCTAGGTAGCAAGTATACGAGTTGAAGGAAACAAACAAACATACAAGTGATAAAGACAAACATGAAATCTTCCTTGGAAGCACAAGAGATCTTAACTAGAGAATACAAGACTTATGAGCAAATCCAGAAAGAAGGATGATGAAATTATAATTGTTTAGAGTACTTTTATCTTTTTCATTCAACTTTCAAAAAATAGTGTTGCTACTGACCAAGCCAGGTTTGCTAAAACCAACTAAATTAACTCAATGATCCCAAAGTGATACCAATACTAACAACAAGATCAATCATATAACCATGAATTGAAAACTAATATAAGCTATGCAAAAGAGTAAATGATAGAACTTCTCATTAATATTCCATGACGGCAACTCACACCAAGGGATACATATCTAACGAGACAGGGGACACTTCCATAATGCAAACCATCCTACATAATAACTTCTCTATTCATGATATGACTACTAATAAGGCAAAAAGATAGAAGATAGTGATGTGATACCACGGCACTCCCCCAAGCTTGGAACAAACCAAGGGGATGCCAAACCTGATGACGAATTACTCCTTTGGTGGTGGTGGTATCCTCTCATCTTCGTCCGACTTCCAGGGTAAGGGCTTCCCATAAACAAAGGACATCGTGGTTTCCGGCATCCTGAAACTTGCAGCAGCACTTATGCGTTTAAACCTAACCTCATACTCACAGTTTTGATTTTGAACATCATAGAACTGTGCTTGAATTTTGTTTGTTGTTTGGCGGAGTGAGAGGACTTCATCCTTGAGTTTAGTAGTCTCCTTTTGGTGTGTGGGGATGAGTTTGGAACAAATCTTATGGATGATATCCACTTCGCGCTCCGCCATCTTCTTGTACCTAAAGACTTCTTGCTCTAGTGCTTCCATCCTGTCCTCTAGACGTCCTTCACCTTTAGGGCATCGAACCTCTTTTATCCGGAGTTCCCCATCTTCAAGCAATAACTCCTTGGTATGAATCTTCAACTCTCTCATGTATGGGTTGATGATATCCTCTAAAGAATCTTCCTTGGCTGGTCCATAGGAAGACATTGTAGCTCTAAATCTGGGACTCTACTTGTCAGAAACAGATCGAAACAACAACACGATATACGAACCTCGGGAGATCCGGGGGATTATATATTACGAAGTGTCAAAACGAAAGGAAGGTACTAGGGGAAAACGAGTCAGAGGCGGAGTCCGGGGTTGACTCACCACCTGGTGGCGCGACCATGGGTGGGCCCATGCCACGGGGCGGTGTGAGCCACCCTGGCTCCGTTTCCGTCCCTCTTTCGCTTCGTAGCTTTCCTTATTGTCTAAAAACTACAAACATATAGTTGGATAGTATTTTCGTGGAACTTTTCTTACCAGAACTTTTACCTAATTGAAAACAGACTCTGCAGGTCTCTGAATTTGGTCTCTAGTAGACTCCTCCGGAGTCATCACTTGAATAACATCAATATCTTCATCTTCATACTCTTATTACTTGAGTCATAAAACCTTTCTCTTCCTTATTACACCATTATCTCCACTTCCTGGAAATTTCTTTCACACAAAACTTCACATAGTTCTCATTACCAACATTAGTATAAGTGAAGTGATAAAACCTTTTGAGTCTAACTTTAACTGAAAACCATCAAAACATAAGCTACTATAGCAACTCCTTCCGAAAACCCAAAAAGAGTTCAAAAAGGAAATCGAATGAAGAAGCAAATGCAAGAGTGGGAAAATCTGTCAAAACAGACCAACAGGTAAAGATCTATTTTTTCGAAAATCTTCTGGTGCTCAAATCAAAAAGTGCGAACTAACGAAAGTTAAATAACAACCTGGGGCAGAATCACAAACAATTACAGCTCAATCCGACATACAGAGATCTCTCACGAATTTTTACAGTGAAGCACAAAAATCTGTTTCGGGGCAGCAACTTCCCCAAATCTTACTTCTCTCTCATTAGAGGTTGATCTTGACACAAAAACCAAAAAAAACGGATAAGGAGCGGTTATTACTGAAGTAATAACTTCCAAGAATCAAAGAAACAAAAACAAACTGAAAGCAAAAACAAATTGGGTTGTCTCCCAAAAAGCTCTTTCTTTATAGCCATTCAGATGGGCATGATAATTTTGGAGATGCTCACATAGGAATATGAATTGAAGTGAAAGAGAGCATTAATAAGCAAAAATACACACATTTAAGTCTAACCCACTTCCTATGCAAGGGAATGTTGTAAACGAACTAGTTGTTGAAACCAGAGGCTACTTGCATAAGAAGGCAAAAGAAGTGCAACATAAAAACTTTTAACATAAAACGAGGAAACTTTATATTATTGAGATGCATAAGAAATTTTTTCCCTCTCTCATAGTAACTTTAAGTATCATGCATAAACTTAACAATATAACTATCACAAGAACCATCATAGCAATGATCACTTATTCTAACAGAAACCACAGGAATACTAGCTCTCATAACACTACTTTGTGAAACAATATTAGAGGTATCTTTACAAAGGATAGTGTGTCCCTCTTCTTCATATTTAGTAACAAAGTCTTTCACATTAGCTATTATAGGTTCATCATCCATTTGTTTATCAGGTTCAACAGCTTCATTCATACTTTCATCAACCATACTAGCTATCATAGAATGTTCCTTTATCTTAACTGGGAAAGGAATTTTCTCAATATAAGATTCAGGTAAGACATGATTAGGAGTATAAACTTCAGTATTTCTTGAAGGAACACTCTTAGCAACATCTTTATAAGGTTCATGATACTTATTCCACTTCTTTTTAGGAACTTCAATATAGGAAGCAAAAGCCTTAAAATAATAAGCAATAGCTTGAGAGTCTAGACCATAAGCATTTTTAATATTTTGAAAGTCATCAGTTCCCATAAAAGATTCAATGCATTCATAATCATAATTTATACCTGACTTTCTACCTTTGTCATTCTCCCATGCTTCAGCATTGTCTTGAATACGATCCAGAAGATCCCATTTAGCTTCTTCTTCCATGCGAGTGAATGATCCAGCACAAGAAGCATCCAATAAATCTTTATCATGAAGAGAAAGCATTGCTTAAAAGTTATTGATAATAATATTGTTGGGGAGCTCATGAATGGGACATTTGAGCATTAGTAACTTCAATCTCCCCCAAGCTTGGGCTGTACTCTCCATCAAGAGGCCAAAAGTTGTATATTTGATTCTGATCTTTATGAATCTCACTAGGAGGATAAAACTTTGAATAAAAGAGAGGCACTATTTCCTCCCATTCTAGAGCTTGACCATTCTTCAGTAGCTTATACCATTCCTCAGCTCTTCCTTTTAGTGATAATGAGAATAACTTCTTCTTAACTTGATCTGTAGTAATACCTGCACACTTGAACAACCCGCATAATACGTGTATAAAGAGTAAATGATCACCGGGATGGATAGTTCCATCCCCACCATAATAGTTATCCATAACACGATCAATAATTCTTGTAGGTATTTTAAAAACATCATTGTCAGCAGGTGGTGGCTTATCTATTACCTTAGAAGTGGTAGTAGAATTACCAAATAAGAAACTCAGCGAATTATCCATAACAAAAATAAAGCAACTAGCAGAAGTAAACAATACTCACAGTAGAAGTTTCCTTTACCAGTTCCACTCTCCAATAGCGCTTCACTCCCCGGCAACGGCGCCAGAAAATAGTCTTGATGACCCACAAGTATAGGGGGTGTATCGCAGTATTTTCGATAAGTAAGAGTGTCGAACCCAACGAGGAGCAGAAGGTGCTGCTAGTGGTATGGATCAGGAATTCTCTACAAATACTTAGCACACGGATTTTTCGGGGTTTTCGATAAAGCAAGTAAATGAAGTACGAGTAAATAAAAGACAGTAGGAATAAATGAAGCAAGTGGTCCAATCCTTTATGCAGCAAAGGACAAGCCGGTTGTATTACTCAAGATGACCAAACGTTCTCGAGGACACATGGGAAGACTGTCAAGTGCTTTCGCTTCATAAAGTTGATTAATCTTCTTTAGCTTGCTAAGTGTTGTGTGGGTGAACCTGTGCTAATGTACCGACCTTCCTAGTACTAATACATACTTGTGATTATACCCCTTTCAAACATCGGTAAGTACAAGAAAGTAATTAAGGTAGAAACCTAACCACAACTTTAAACTCTAAGCCCCTTACCTCCCTTGTGCAATGGTTTCCTAACGAGGGTTCAGGTTTCTGTCACTCCGGCAACCCCTATGATTAGTAGCCAAATACACAATGCATTCCCCTAGGCCCATATAGGTGAAGTGTCATGTAGTCGACGTTCACATGACACCACTAGAAGAAGTACACCACAACTTAAATATCAAACTATTGAATCTTTCTCAATACAACTCCACTACTAACAACATGACTTCTCCCATGTCCTCAAGAACAAAACGAACTACTCACAAGCCATCATATGGATCATGATCAGAGATGGAATAATTATGTATAACAATCTGAACAGAAACAATAATTCAACGGTTCACTCAATATCATCAACTACAAAGAATAATCAACACCGGGTAAGTTTCCCCTATGAACTATGCAATATTCAACCAATTGTTACAGCAATATGGAGATGGTGATGAGGGTGCTGATGGTGATGATGGTGGTGATGATGATGATGATCCCGATGAAGTCCAACTTGATGGTGGTGTTGATGGCGACGATCTCCCATCTCCGAAAAGGAATTCCCCCGACAGAAATCTGTCTGCCGGAGAGATCTTTCTCTCTCGGTGTTTTCTGCCCCGCAGAGGCGATGGAATCTTTCTGTGGTCGCTCCCCGAGTCTTAGGGTTTCAGGAGGATAATATACGCCAAAGGGGAGTGCCAGGGGTGGACCAGGGCGGCCACACCACCTGGTGGCGTGGCCTAGGCTTGTCCGCGCCAGGGGGTGGTGTGGCCCCCCTGTGGCCCATCTCCAGTCCCCCTTCTAGCTTCCTTCGTCTTCTGGAAAAATAGGATTTTCCGTATATTTTCCTAGATTTTCTGATCTTCGCAAATTTTGCCTCCAAACAGCACCTTTTCCATCAGAATCCTGACTACAGCGGTCCATGCTCCAAAAGTCATCAACCATGCAAAAACAGATGAAATAACATAAGTATCATCTCTCAATACGAAATATATCAATGAATAACAGTGAATTATGAAATAGAATAGTGATGCAAAATGGACGTATCAGTCGGTAAGAATGTAAACCATCAGGGTTAATGAAAGTTGTTTTAAGTTGGTCATCCGGATGAACAACTTTTTGAGAAAAAACTAGAGTATCCATCCAAGTAGCAAAAATGAGTGTGGTTTGCTAACCTTTCTAAAGTTTGTTCTATGAACGGTAAAGGATAATGATCTTTCCTAGTTTATTTATTCAATTTCCTGAAGTCTATGCACATCCTATGCCCAACAATAGTTCTAGTAGGTATCAATTCATTGTTTTCATTAGGAACAACAGTAAAACCGCCCTTCTTAGGAACACAATGAACATGACTTACCCATT
The DNA here is from genome assembly GCA_910589775.1 of Avena eriantha. Classification (NCBI taxonomy): domain Eukaryota; kingdom Viridiplantae; phylum Streptophyta; class Magnoliopsida; order Poales; family Poaceae; genus Avena; species Avena eriantha. The sequence goes on from OU342745.1 coordinate 137,188,700, forward strand.
CAATTTATTTTACAGGATAGATTATACCTGCATCCAATAGGCGTACAATTTCCTTTCTTATCACTTCCTTCATTTCGGGCTTCGGCCTTCTATTAAATTTTGCAGCTGGTTTAGCACCTTCCTCCATGAATATTCGATGGACGGTTATCATGGGACTAATGCCCTTCAAATCATCCATTGATTACCCAAAGGCCTTGCGATTCTCCTTGAGTATTATCATGAGTTCTTATTCCTCTTCTCCTGAAAGTTTAACACTAATAATAATAGAAAGTTTATTTGTATTGTCTAAAATACTATATTTAAGATTATCTGGTAGAGTCTTCAATTTTGGGGATGGTAATTCCTCGTTCCCTATCTTTTATGGCTCTTCAAAAGCGTCATTAGTTGGAGGCCCTAAAATGGGAAGTGATTCGATTTCACCTTCTAGTTCTTCTAGGGACTTGTCCTCCATAACTATTTCTTCATAGTTTGAGTCTTCATTTATTTCTTCTTCTTGATTACTAAAGAAAAGAGATGCCATTTCCTCAATTGTTTTCTCTTCCTCTTCTTCTTGGATTTGTGGAGGCCTATCTTTAAATTGGAAAAGTGGAATTCCTTTTCCGCCCCCAAGCTTAAGAGACACTATCTCCTTTTTAAAATCAACATAGGCACCTATATCACTCAAAAAGTTCCTTCCAAATCTAACTGGGCAAAGAGTGTTAGTTGGCATATCAACAACTACAAAATCGATAGGAAACTTTTTGTTACCAATTGTGACAGTTGCATCTTCAACTACTCCCATTGGAATTCTAAGATTTTTATTGGCTAACATAATTGTCATATCAGTATTTTCAAATGTAGCCGGTTCTATTTCTTCTTTTATTTCTAAATGCAAATCATAAGATATAACATTAACTTCGGTGCCAAGATGACATAAACTATAATGCGAGTTTTTTTTAAATATGCAGGGAAGAATTGGCTTACCCACATCTTTTACCTTTGGCTTACCTTCAACCAATACGGAAGTCTCTTCATCAAGTTCAACTATGTTACAGTGAGTGTACATAGCCACAATTGCTTCCTTGGTTACCTCTTCATCTTTGGTTTCTTCCAGATGTTCCACGACTTCGAGCATACTTTCCTCTTCTTTCTTTTCCTGTGCTGCCTTGACCTGTTCATATTCAAAAATATGCGTATGTACAATGTTAGGGAAAGGTATCTCATATGTTGGTTCTAGGGAGGCCAGTGTTGTTATAATTCTCTTTTCTTCTCAGGTTTGGGTGGTGGATCATACTTGACCAAACCCTCTTTTGGATCTTTGATATGTTTTGTAAAAGCTTTAACAACTTGCAACAAAATATCTGAATCCAAATAAAGTTCTTTAGTAATTCTTTAACATGGCCTTTTTTATTATACTCATGAATACAATGATGTTCTATTTCTACGCCTCCTTCACTTCCTAGATCAAAATTCCATGAAACTCTATGATCACTAATTCTATTAAGTAAATCCCAAGCTATAGTTATAGGAAGATTCATAAAGGCTCCTTCCGCGAAAGAGTCTAGTTCAATTTTATTAGGTTCATTTAAACCGCCATAAAAGATATGCAATAAATACCATTCGGGAGAATCATGATGAGGACATAGGCGAGGTAAATCTTTAAATCTGATATAAGCTCTTACTATTCCTTCATTAGAACGGTTCTTCCAAGTCATTATAAGACGTCTGATTCCAAAAGATTTTGATAATGCATAATATTTTGCTAGAAATTCACAAGATAGATTATCCCTAGTAGTGACTTCTAGGGATAAAGATCTATACCATAAGAGAGTTGTACTAGTCAAAGTCTGACTAAAAAGTTTAACCCTTACCTCATCATGAAGGAGATATGCTCTAGAGGCAAATAATAAATAGGTTTTTATTGTCATATCTCAATTAGTTTATAATAGTTTCATATTGTGCTATAACTGTGCCAAGTAGAAACATTGGTATAGGTGTGGTATGAAACAACCAAGTCCCTAGTAGCCTCTATTAATACTAGTTCGTTGGTCATGAGGATGATCTGGGTTTCAAGATCATGGTCATTTATGCCGACTGATAACGGGATCATATCATTGGAGAATGATGTGATTGGACAATCCTCGAAGGATTGCAACACGATCAAGTCATATAGTTCATTGTTGCAACAACTATACCTGGACTCCTTTTCCTTAGACTGTGAGCTCATATTACTCACTGTTTCGCGAGGCTCCTTAGACTGCATCAAGCGCCACTTGGTAATAAAGTGGTTATAAAGGTGTATGTTGGGTATTCCGAAGGAACAATAGATGACATGCGACTACAAGACCGAAATTTGTTCACCCACATGACGAGTAAAGATACATACGACCGTCTTGGTGAGATTACATCCTTAAATGTTGTAACATGTGACTAGGTCACGGGGATGTAATATCATGGTAACAAGAAAACATAACTTGTTGTGAACGAGATTGAACAAGGTATGGGATACCAATGATCGGTTCTCGGACAAGTTGTATCGAGAAACAAAAGGACAAGGATGCTACATTTAGCGGTTCAAACGACATTGTCATCAGGAATGCATCGGGGTCACATGGATATCCCTGGTCCCTCTGTAAATCATTGATACAAATCATGTCTAGAGCATTCCCGAGCTGTGAGAGGATACACTTAAGGGTACGATGAGAGCGATCATTCGTAAGACGGAATCACAGTAGAGAAAGAGAAAGCCAGAATCATTCCGTAGAGAGATCCGAAGTTGCTCGGAGAACGAATAAAGGAACGGAATCATTCCGGGAAAGATCCGAAGACGTTCGGAGGAAAACGAAAGGGAACCGAAAGGTGTTTCAGATCAAGAAGGATTTTTTAATATGTATTTACATATTAATTAATGTAATTAATATTAAAATCTAATTTGAAGGGGTATTCACTAATGCGCTAAACTTCTTAGGGAAAAGGGCCCATGAGGGAAAACCGAAGGAGGGAAGGGCCAAGGGCCAAAAGGCAAAGGCCCAGGCGCCTCAAGGGGCCCACCTGGCCAGCCTAGGGTTGTGCGCAGGGTGGGGCCCACCCCTGGCCGGCTGGCCCATGAGGCCCATGAGCCTCCCCCCTCTCCCTTGATTAGTCCCACATGGGAAACCCAAAGGGGAGGGCACACCCCCTCCCCCTATATAAAGGGGTGCCCATGGGTGGGATGAAACACACCAATTTTTTGGAGAAGTCCTTTGGTTGACTTCCTTCTTCCCTCTCTCTATACCTTGTGACTATGGCCCCAAGTCTGGGCTGTGCGAACAAGGCATACCTGCAGTACGTTGTTGCGCTGCAGGGATTCCTAGTCGGATATCAACTTCCGCACCAACGGCGGGATCGGGGAGCCGGAGGTCTCATCATGCACCGGATGTGTACGAAGACACGAGGCGCAACACTTGGGGCGCTTGAATGTCGTGAGCCGGAGCTGCTGCATGATGAAGAAGGAGAAAGGGGTGACTTGCGAGGAGCTTCACGACCTTGAGGTCGGCTACGAGTACGACTACATCAACCATGTTCCCCGCAGAACGTTAACCGCGTACGGTCTACAAGGGTATGTATTCTATACGCATTGACCATTACTGCATTACTACATAGATAGATCCTAGGCAGTTTTGGGGTTCTATCGTAGAATTTTTTTTGTTTTCTGATGCGATCCACTTCAGTGGTATAAGAGCCGATCTATACGTAGGAGTGTTGTACGGCCAGTACGCACATGTTTTGTGCAGGAATTGATCCCTTAGTTGTTACCCTCTAACGTGTACTTGTTTATATCGCGGTATTGTTTGATGAAGCAGCCCGAACCGACCTTACGCGTATTCGTACGCGAGACTAGTTCCACGCTCAACATATGGCTTGTACCGTATAAGTGGTTGGCGGGTGTCTGTCTCTCATTCAATAGTTGATATAGCATTTACAACGGAGGGCCCCGAAAGGGGTGTAATAGAGACAACTGTTGGATCCATGTTGTGGTTGAAAAGTTCATAGTTTAGAAACGGTTCTATTGCAAAAGCCCTAACAACCACGTAAAATTGCAATAGATAAAGTAGAAGCGTCTAACTTTATTTTGCAGGGGGGGGCATGTGATTATGATATGGCATTGGTCGATATGAAGGTAAAGTAGTTTACTTTTCTGTTACTAAGTAGTATAGTAATAGTCATCGTTCCGATGGATGACCTGGTGGCGGCGTCGTGGACTTGGCGTCAAACCAAGGGCAAGATGGAGATCATGCCGGAGTGCTCGATGGAGATCAAGGAGCAAGAAAGACCATATCATATCACATTTTACATATGATGTTGATACCGGTTTTACATCTTATTGTGTACTAGTATTTAGATACTCAACAGCAACAAATAAGATAATCCCTATTTAATTCCAATGTTCCGTGTTCCCCTTGTGTGTGCACCACCAAGAAAGTTCTTCGGTATGAGGCCGGCCGTGATGATCGGGGGTCAGACATATTTACGTTCGCATATAGTGGGTGTAAGCCATTTGCACAGCAAATACACACAAGTTAGATTTGGCGAGCCTAGCATGTACATACATGGCCTCGGAACACAAGAGATCGAAAGATCGAGCATTAGTCACACGGATGATGTGATTGGCATTATTGAATGCCTACCTTTGAGGCTGCACTGATGGCCATGATGATCGGGGGACGTGTAGAGGATAGGGATCATGCGATCACTAAAATCGTCCAAGGAATGACAATTTTAGTGGAGACCAATTATAAATTGATCTCTTATTATAAACTTAGTCTAGATGTCTATTTGCAAATATCTTAGTAGACCTTGGCCTATCCCATTGAGGTCCTTTGTGACCATGGGATTATATTGCTTAATATGGAACTTAGCAAAAGGATCCAACTTCATAGTTTAATACCCACGCTTGAGGGATATCCTCGTAAAAGGTGATATTCTCTTATTGATAGAATAACCATTAGGAGATAATTCGATGACTTCGGAATGTTTGTGTTTCCTCCATAATCATTCAATAAGCCATTCTCCATTCGATGGAGAGTTGGGCTACATTTTGTATTCTACAGAATAAGGCACATAGAGTATGAGCCGTTGGATTGGTTTTCCTCCATCATGGATGAAAAGAGAATGTTTGGAAAAACACTTAGCGATCTTGCATTAGAGTTGAGAACTCTTGGAAGGGCTTGATTGCGAATGGAGGTCATGGATGAAAAGCTATATGTTAGATATACAAAATTATAAATGTGGTTCTTGCAAAACTTGTTGCAGTTTGCAAAGTATTTGATACTTGTCCCGGTTTGTGAAAACAGGAGGATCTGCTTGAGAATTGTTGTCTTTGAGGCAACGTGACTTGATGACGGCAAGCAAAACAGTTGATGGCCGACATCACCTCTTCCCTCAAAGTTTGTCATTTGGATTAGTGGACTTGAATATAAATTTGTAATCCCTGTTTGTGTGTCTTGCTTTTGGCGAGACGATTATTCATATGAACAAGTTACAAACCAGTTTGTACTATTCTTATGAACAATACCTTATGGTCACATTACGATTACAAACAAGTTATTACTCATCACCATGTTAATGATAATAGTTTAAACATTTATAAAAGGATTAGAATGCTAAAAGATATCCAAAGTTTAATAATGAAATGACACTATAGTTTAAGTCATTTTGGTTCTTGCATGTTCTTAATGAAGATCGGGGTCCTAGATGCTTAATCTAGAGACTTTGCAAAACCATGCCTCTTGGGCCGAATGACTAAAACTCCACATTTTGGTAAAACAATGATATGCGATGAAAATGTTGAACTTTATACATAGTGATGTATCATATTTTCAACAGGTAGTGGAAATCAGTAGTTAATTGTGGACTTAAGTGAATAAGCGTATTTACTTAATGAAACATAAGTTTGAAACTATTTGAATTGTTCAAATGAGTTCACAACAAAAGCAGGATATTGAAATTAACAAGAATACGAAGTCTCTTCGATTTGATCGACATGACTAAAGTATTCAAGTTAAGTTTAGCATAAAAGGGACTTGTGAAAGATGTTTCACACATTATGATAATTGGATGAATTCAAACTGTGTTGAAATGTCTAAACATCATAATTATTTATTAGATACAAATGGTATAATATTATCTCTTATCGGGGTTATAGTTGTCATTTAGAGTTAGAGATCGAAATAAGCAAACACTGATTTGAAATGCAAAGGAACATCTAAAAGATTCGTGGAAACAACACCATAAGTGTTATGGCAAGTTTGAGTTTATGGAGATTTTGATAAGTCAAAATCATGGCGAATAAACAAGTCTTTGTAGAGCATTCTTAGGAAGCTATGAATGCATCATCCACAAGGGGCAAACCTGTTGTTGTCCTAAGTTGATTTGTCTTGATGAAGATACATGTGGAAGAAAGTAAAAGATCAAAACAAGGTATTTGACCTTACCTCCGAGTTGTTGAGTGGCGTAGCGGAATCTGTTTCGTGAATCCAAACTCTACATATAGAGGAGAAACCAATGATAATGATCATAAAGTTTCAGTGAATACTTTTACTAAAGAAAGTAGGATTCAACTATATATTCTACAAGTTTGTAGAATTATATTATTTATTCACTTGTCATGTTTTGAACAAGACATACCTACGAATTACAAAGAAGCGGATGGACCTAAGTACGAGAAATGAATGGTCATTGAAATCTCGTTAGTGGAATTCTCGATTTGATGGTGATCAAAGAATTTTGGAATATCCAAGATTATCGAGAGGACCTAGATTTGAGTGGGAGAAAATCATCTTGGCTAATTCATAATATGTAGCTGACATATTTTGAGTGGGAGCTAAGTGAAATCCCTGGATCTCAAACATGAATGTCATATTTGAGTGGGAGCGTGAAATCATTCTGGGATATGTGGATGACATATATGAATGATGTGAATGGTGTTAATAATATTTAAGTTAGATAAATAAGGATGAAGTTGAAGTTATTAAACAATAAGATCTATCGAGATAGATTGGTGAGTTTAATAAACATAGAATGCCGAATGCTTCCTGGACTTGATTCTGAAAGATATTCAGAATGTCCTAAGACAAGATTCTGAAGAAGCTCAGAATGGAACAAGGTGAGAAAGTAGTTCTTACTATATGAAGCATTGAGTTAGTATTGCAACTATGGTTGGAAGAAAGAGATGCGTTGCATCTCTTATGCCTCACTCATAGGTTCTTCCATATAACCATGTTGTATACTCAACGTAATGTGACCCAAATTTCTGGTTGGTAGGACAAAGTCTTAACTGTAAGAACGTGTCTTTAAGTGATTCCTGAGTGGATCACTGAACCAGAATTAAGTTTGTACATAAATGGCAAGAAGCAATGTAAGTGGGATAGATGCATTTCATGCACTAGGATCTACATAGATATAGAAGTATAAACGCTCCATCTGATGTGATGTATAATGTTATGGCGTGGCTAGTTCGCTTTTAACGTAGAATGATGTGTCCCAGGGCCTAGTGCCCATGAGAAAGCCCTCTAGGTTGATCTAAAGTCACTGTAAGCTCCTGGAATCTGGCCTCGTTCTTCTGCCATGACTAGTATATACACAAAGGATAGCAAAGTGTGTTTCGAAGTTTGGATGACAATGGTGAAAACGACCATCATCATAAACACTAGAAACAAAGTCACACTTTGTTGCCAAACAAATACGTCGACCCATTATAAGAAAATGGTGTGAATGTCAAATTAGGAAGACATTAACGATTTGCAAAAGGCATAATAATCTGGTAAAACAGAACATGGACATGACGTTTCCCATGAGCATGCATGATCTGTAAACACATATGGTATATGGTTTATATGAGCAAAATGCGAGCTGGATTATTTGTACTCTAGTGCAAGTGGGAGCTGAAGGAGATATGCTCTAGAGGCAAATAATAAATAGGTTTTTATTGTCATATCTGAATTACTTTATAATAGTTTCATATTGTGCTATAATTGTGCCAAGTAGAAACATTGGTATAGGTGTGGTATGAAACAACCAAGTCCCTAGTAGCCTCTATTAATACTAGTTCGTTGGTCATGAGGATGATCTAGGTTTCAAGATCATGGGAATTTATGCCCATTGACAACGGGATCATATCATTGGAGAATGATGTGATTGGACAATCCTCGAAGGATTGCAACACGATCAAGTCATATAGTTCATTGTTGCAACAGCTATACCTAGACTCCTTTTCCTTAGAACGTGAGCTCATATTACTCACAATTTCCCGAGGGTGCTTAGACTGCATCAAGCGCCACTTGGTAATACAGTGGTTATAAAGCTGCTCAGACTTCATCAAGTCATATAGTTCATTGTTGCAACAGCTATACCTAGACTTCTTTTCCTTTGACCATGAGCTTATATTACTCACTATTTCCCGAGGCTGCTTAGACTGCATCGAGCGCCACTTGGTAATATAGTGGTTATAAAGGTGTATGTTGGGTATTCCGAAGGAACAGTAGATGACATGTGACTGTAAGTCCGGGATTTGTTCACCGACATGACGGGTAAAGATACATACGACCGGCTTGGTGAGATTACATCCATAAATGTTGCAACATGTGACTAGGTCACGGGGATGTAATATCACGGTAACAAGAAAACATAACTTGTTGTGAACGATATTGAACAAGGTATGGGATACCAATGATCTGATCTCGGACAATTTGTATCTATAAACAAAAGGACACGGATGCTACATTTAGCGGTTCAAACGACATTGTCACCAGGAATGCATAGGGGTCACATGGATATCCCTGGTCCCTCTGTTGATCATTGATACAGATCATGTCTAGAGCATTTCCGAGCCGTGAGAGGATACACTTAAGGGTACGATGAGAGCAATCATTTGTAAGACAGAATCACAGTAGAGAAAGAGAAAGCCGAAATCATTCCGCAGAGAGATCTGAAGTTGTTTGGAGAAAGAATAAAGGACCAGAATAATTCCGGGAAAGATCCGAAGTCGTTCGGAGGAAATCGAAAGGGAACCGAATGGTTTTTCGGTTCAAGAAGGATTTTGTAATATGTATTTACATATTAATTAATGTAATTAATATTTAATATAATATTAAAATCTAATTTGAAGGGGTATTCCACTAATGGGCCAAACTTCCTAGGGAAAAAGGGCCCATGAGGGAAAACCGAAGGAGGGAAGGGCCAAGGGCCAAAGGGCCAAGCCCCAGGCGCCTCAAGGGGGCCCACCCGGCTAGCCTAGGGATGTGCACAGGGTGGGGCCCACCCCTGGCCGGCTGGCCCATGAGGCCCATGCACCTCCCCCCCTCTCCCTTGATTAGTCCCACATGGGAAACCCAAAGGGGAGGGCACACCCCCTCCCCCTATATAAAGGGGTGCCCATGGTGGGATGGAACACACCAATTTTTTGGAGAAGTCCTTTGGTTGACTTCCTCCTTCCCTCTCTCTCTATACCTTGTGACCATGGCCCCAAGTCTGGGCTGTGTGAACAAGGCATACCTGCAGTACGCCGTTGCACTGCAGGGATTCCTAGCCGGATATCAACGTCCGCACTCCCGGCGGGATCGGGGAGCCGGAGGTCTCATCGTGCACCGGATGTGTACGAAGACATGAGGTGCAACACTTGGGGCACTTGAATGTCGTGAGCCGGAGCTGCTGCACGATGAAGAAGGAGCAAGGGGTGACCTGCGAGGAGCTTCGCGACCTTGAGGTCTGCTATGAGTACGACTACATCAACCACGTTCCCCGCGGAACGTTAACCGCGTACGGTCTACAAGGGTATGTATTCTATACGCATTGACCGTTACTGCATTAGTACATAGATAGATCCTAGGCAGTTTTGGGGTTCCGTCATAGATTTTTTTTTGTTTTCTGCTGCGATCCCCTTCACATCAGTATTATACCCTGACAATTGAAAAGTGCCACATATATATTTGAAACATGCAATATGCTCATATGGATCCGGATCTTCTTCATCTCCAGTAAATTGTTTCTTGTGTAGAATACTAAGTAATAGAGGATTTATTTCAAACCCCCTTGTCTTCTCATTGGAGTTGTCTCTTTTATAAATATCATAGGGCTTCCTAAAGTGGTTGAGTGAGTTAGCACTAGTCATATGCTAAGACTCCATCATGTTGGTGGAAACCTGTAACTCAAAACAAAACTTAGCAAGACAAAAATAAATAAGCAAAAACTAAAAGACCTACATCGCTTAGCTCCCCAGCAACGGCGCCAGAAAATAGCTTAATGACTGCAAGTGTACAAATCGTTTGTAGCTAGTTTCAAAATAAAGATATTGATCCCACATGGAGGAAGAGTCTGAAGTCTGATAACTCTTGAAATAAATATTACACTAGTAATGCTAAATAAAGTTCTAGGTTACAAGAAAATGCGAGTACTGTGTAAAAGGGTATTTTTGGGTTTTTGGTACAAGAGCAATAATAAGTAAAGTAAGACAACTAAACACAGAAAATAAGTATCGTGTATGTAAGAGAGATTAAAACTACAATAGGGAAAAGGCGTTCTCAGTGAGTAGTGGATACACCACTAGCAGTATAAGGAGCTAAGGTAAAGATTATTATCATGACCATTCTCAACTATGTATGTGTGGGAGGAACTCTGTATTTGGACAAATAGGCAGCAACCGCTGCTCACATCATCCTCATAACCACAACAGTTAGCAATCGACATCAATTGAATTACTGCGCTATTAAGGGACATAATCCCGTAGGACGTATCCCATGGCATGGATAGTGTTCCGTGATTTTCTTGGTTTCCCAAGTTCATACGTAAGGAGTACCAACAACTTTATAGTCACTATAAGTGCTAACCCACCTCCGTATACCAACAAGTAGTTCCCTCCATCAAGTCCCCATGAGAGGCAAATATTGAGAGGTCGACTTCTCTCAACATCAAGATGAAGACAATCTAACACATGGTCACATCGATGAATATAATAATAAACTTTATCTTATTTCGATCTCAAACTAGGGTTTCTCCATCTCCCCAAGAACTAATGATCTACTTAGACATTGAGCCAATCAACATCATGGCAATAACAATTGAATCTATCATAGATGAATAATACTTGTATAAATCCACAACGAGTACAGAAATTACAACAAGATCTAGACAATATGTAGATGAGATGGATGGAGATGGTGGTGATGCAACGGTGGATGATGAAGATCGATGCCTTAGCCTCCCGGATCTCGCAGGGCGAAGATAGATCCCCGGTGGACGAGTTCCCCCTCCAGATGCCTTCCGAAGGTTAGGTTTCTACGATTACTGGGTGTTCTGTATGTCATCTCTCTGATCCAGTTGCACGGGGTGAAACTATTTGAGGAGGCGGTGGCGGCGCCAACTATACGGCAGGAACTATACGGCCGAAAATTTATTCCTATCGTATAGTTGGTCGTTAAACCTTATGTCTCCCTTGATTGCTTCGGATTTTCTTCTGGTATTATTAATATTTCCCAAATAAGCGATTTACGTTGTTTTTTACTCCATTTCTCCTTAGTAAAAGGGATTCAAGAATTATTTCCATTGTATCCATCATCTGTCCTGATCTTGGTGAAAACAGACATAAAATGTGCGCGAGAGCACCGTAAAATACCAAGATCCTACATCTACAATGCAAAATAACAATATAAAACATGATGCAAATATGCACTCATCATAAACCACCACTAGAGTCATTGCATGTATTTTCCTTTCCTAAACCACATTGATCTAACAGAGTCATTGCATGTGTGTTTCTTCCTAAACCACATGGATCCACCAGTGTCATTGCATGTGTCTTCTTTTCCTAAACCACCACTAGAGTCATTGCATGTGTGGTCTTTTCCTAAGCCACCACCAGAGTTATTGCATGTGTCTTATTTTATTGAACCACCACTAGAGTCATTGCATGTGTATTCCTTTCCTAAACCAAATGGATCCACCAGAGTCATCGCATATGTGTTCCTTTCCTAAACCACATGGATCCCCCAGATTCATTGCATGTGTCTTCCTTTCCTAAACCACCACCAGAGTCATTGCTTGTGTCTTATTATCCTAAACCACCACCAGAGTCATTGCATGTGTGTTCTTATCCTAAACCACCACTAGAGTCATTACATATGTCTTCCTTTCCTAAACCACATGGATCCACTAGAGTCATTGCATGTGTGTTCCTTTCCTAAACCACCACCAGAGTCATTGCATGTGTGTTCTTTTCCTAAACCACATTGATCCACCAGATTCAATGCATGTGTGTTCCTTTCCTAAACCACATGGATCCACCAGTGTCATTGCATGTGTCTTCTTTTCCTAAACCACCAGAGTCGTTGCATGTGTCTTATTTTCCTAAACCACCACTAGAGTCATTGCATTGCATGTGTGTTCCTTTCCTAAACCACCACCAGTGTCATTGCATGTGTCTTCCTTTACTAAACCACCACTAGAGTCATTGCATGTGTGTTCCTTTATTAAACCACATGGATCAACCAGTGTCATTGCATGTGCTTTCCTTTCCTAAACTACCACTAGAGCCTTTGCATGTGTGTTATTTTCCTAAACCACATGGATCCACCAGTGTCATTGCATGTATCTTCCTTTCCTAAACCACCACGGGAGTCGTTGCATGTGTCTTCTTTTGCTAAACCACCACGAGAGTCATTGCATGTGTCTTCTTTTCCTAAAAAACCACCAGAGTCATTGCATGTGTGTTTGTTTCCTAAACCACCACTAGATTCATTCCATGTGTGTTCCTTTCCTGAACCACATTGATCCAACAGAGTCATTGCAAGTGTGTTCCTTACCTGAACTACAAGGATCCACCAGTGTCATTGCAGGTGTGTTCTTTTCCAAAACCACCACCAGAGTCATTGCATGGTGATGTCTACGCACTTCTATTCTTGTAGACAGTTGTTGGGCCTCCAAGTGCAGAGGTTTGTAGAACAGCAGCAAGTTTTCCCTTAATTGGATCACCCAAGGTTTATCGAACTCAGGGAGGAAGTGGTCAAAGGTATTCCCTCTCAAGCAACACTGCAATCAAGATATAAGAAGTCTCTTGTCTCCCCAACACACCCAATACACTTATCAGGTGTATAGGTGCACTAGTTCGGTGAAGAGATAGTGAAATACTACTGGTATGGATAATTATAAGTGGTAACGGCGATAGAAAATATTTTGATGGCGTGGAAAAGACTAATGGTAAACTGAAATAAAGATGGAAGCAAGCAAACATGTGACAGATCTAATTGCAAACGGTGTTTCAATGCTTAGAAACAAGGCCTAGGGATCATACTTTCACTAGTGAAGACTCTCATATAAATATATTCTTCTTTATGATACTACGCTGAACTACTCTCCGGTTTGACAATCTAATCAACGGTAGGGCTATAACAACACACCTCAAAGTTCATCTTTCCCATCTAGAAAACCCCACACTGTCACCTTGAGTACTAGATGAGTCCAACAAACACCACAATTTCATAGAAACATCCAACTCCAAATATAACTCATAACAAGTATTTGTAATCTCTAGCCTAAGTGCCACCATGGTGAGCACTCTGTCACTTTCACACACATGGGGAGAGCAGAGATCTAATTAAGCACTTGAGTAGCAAGGTAGATCTACTTGATTACAAAGCTCATGATCACAATATGATCATGCATAGAGAGAGAGAGAGATGAACACATAGCTATCGGTAGAACCCTTAGCCTTGAGGAAGAACTACTCCCTCATCATCATGGGAATTAGCAATGGTGATGGAGATGGTGGTGGAGATCGATGGAGATGGCTCCGGGGGCACTTCCCCGTCCCGGCAGGGTGCCGGAACAGAGACTTTCTATCCCCCGAATCTCCCCTTGGATGCACCACATGTGTGGTCCTTTCCTAAACCACATGGATGCACCCGACTCATTGCATTTGTGTTCATTTCCTAAACCACCACTAGAGTCATTGCATGTCTCTACTTTTCCTAAATCACAACAGAGTTATTGCTTTTGTATTCTTTTCCTAACCCACCACTAGAGTTATTGCATGTGTGTCCCTTTCCTAAACCACATGGATCCACTAGAGTCTTTGCATGTGGTTATTTTCCTAAACCACATGGATCCACCATTTTCATTGCATGTGTCTTCCTTTCTTAAACCACCACTAGAGTCATTGCATGTGTGTTATTTTCCTAAACAACCACTAAAGTCATTGGATGTGTGTTATTTTCCTAAAACACCACTAGAGTCATTGCATCTGTGTTCTTTTCCTAAACCACCACTAAAGTCATTGCATGTTTGTTCCTTTCCTAAACCACATTGATTCACCAAAGTCATTGCATGTGTGTTCCTTTCCTAAACCGCATGGATCCACTAGTGTCATTGCATGTGGCTTCTTTTCCTAAACCACCACTAGAGTCATTGCATGTGTGTTATTTTCCTAAGCCACAACCAGAGTCATTGAATGTCACTTATTTTCCTAAACCACCACTAGAGTCATTGCATGTGTGTTCCTTTCCTAAACCACATGGATCCACCATTGTCATTGCATGTTTGTTCCTTTCCTAAACCACATGGATCCACCAGAGTCATTGCATGTGTGTTCCTTTCCTCAACCACCACCAGAGTCATTGCATGTCTCTTCTTTTCCTAAATCACCACCAGAGTCATTGCATTTGTATTCTTTTCCTAAACCACCGCTAGAGTCATTGCATGTGTCTTCCTTTGCTAAACCACATGGATCCACCAGATTCATTGCATGTGTGTTCCTTTCCTAAACCACCACCAGAGTCATTGCATGTGTGTTCTTTTCCTAAACACATTGATCCACGAGAGTCATTGCATGTGTGTTCCGTTGCTAAACCACATCGATCCACCAGTGTCATTGCATGTGTCTTCTTTTCCTAAACCACCACCAGAGTCATTGCATGTGTCTTCTTTTCCTAAACCACCACCAGAGTCATTGCATGTGTGTTCCTTTCCGAAACCACCACCAGTGTCATTGCATGTGTCTTCCTTTTCTAAACCACCACTAGAGTCATTGCGTGTGTGTTCTTTTCCTAAACCACCACAAGAGTCATTGCATGTGTGTTCTTTTCCTAAACCACCACTAGAGTCATTGCATGTGTGTTCTTTTCCTAATCACATTGATCCACTAGAGTCATTGCAATGTGTTCTTTTCCTAAACCACCACCGTAGTCATTGCATGTGTCTTGCTTTCATAAACCACAACCAGAGTCATTGCATGTGTGTTCCTTTATTAAACCACATGGATGTCATTGCATGTGTGTTCCTTTCCTAAACCACGTTGATCCACTAGAGTCTTTGCATTTTGTTATTTTCCTAAACCACATGTATACACCAGTGTCATTGCATGTGTGTTCCTTCCCAAAACCACCACCAGAGTAATTGCATGTGTCTTCTTTTCTTAAACCACCACCAGAGTCATTGCATGTGTGTTCTTTTCCTAACTGATGACTGCAAGTGCGCAGATCATTTGTAGCTAGTTTCAAAATAAAGATATCGATCCCACAGGGAGCAGGAGTCTGAAGTCTAATAACTCGTGAAATAAATATTGCACTAGTAATGCTAAATAAAGTTCTAAGTGACATGATAAAATGCGAGTATTTGGTAAAAGGGTGTTTTTGGGTTTTTGGTACAAGAAAATAATAAGTAAAGTAAAACAACTAAACACAGAAAATAAGTATCGCGTATGCAAGAGAGATTGGAACTGCAATAGGGAAAAAGCGTTCTCAGGGAGTAGAGGATACACCACTAGCATTATAAGGAGCTAAGGTAAAGATTATTATCATGAACATTCTCAACTATGTATGTGTGGGAGGAACTCCGTATTTGGACAAGTAGGCAGCAGCCGCTGCCCACATCATCCTCATAACCACATCAGTCAGCAATCAACACCAATCGAATTACTGCGCTATTAAGGGTCGTAATCCCGTATGCCATATCCCATGGCATGAATAGTGTTCTGTGAGTTTCCTCGGGTTCCCAAGTTGATATGTAAGAAGTGCCAACAGCTTTATAGTCACTATAATTTATGATGTTCTATGCTTGGTTTATATCTACTTTCTTATGTTTTGTCAACACTTAGGAGTATTTTTATACACTTTCTTGGACTAACCTATTAACAAGATGCCACAGTGCCAGCTGCCTGTTTTCAGCTGTTATTGGTTCCAGGAAAGTCAGAAAATGAATATTCTCGAAATTGGACGGGACAAAACCCAAAGTCAATATTTCACCGAGGGGGACACGGAGCCGAAAGACGAGACAGAGAGGGGCCAGAGGCCGGACACACCACCTGGCCACGCGGCCAGGCCTGGCCAGCTCCAGGGGGTGGTGTGGCCGCCTAGGGCACCCCGTCGGCCTCCCCTTTCACCTATATATTGCCTCTGATATAGAAACCCCAAGTACCCGATCAAAATTCCATGAAATAGTCGGTAGCCGCCGTCATCTCCATCCCTAGATCGGGGGGGATCTGAAGCTCTTCCTGGCACCCTACCAGAGGGGAGAATTCACCCTGGAGGCCTTCTTCATCACCATGCAAGCCTCCGGTGTGATGCGTGAGTAGTTCATCCTTGGACTATGGGTCCATGTAGTAGCTAGATGGTTGGTTCTTCTCCTTTGTGCTATCATGTTTAGATCTTGTAAGCTCTGTTCATGATCAAGATCATCTATTTGTAATCATACATGTTGTGTTTGCGGGGATCCAATGGATATTGAGATGCTATTTTAGATTGATTATTGATTCTATCATGTCTTTGTTATTTGTGATCTTGCACGCTTTCCGTTGTTAGTAGCTATCTTGGCCGAGTAGATGCTAGCAACTCCAAGAGGGAGTATTTATGCTCGATAGTGGGTTCATGCCTCTAGTAATCTGGGGAAGTGACAAAAATCTCTAAGGTACTAGATGTGCTATTGCTACTAGGGAGAAAACATCAATCCTTTGTTCATAGAACAATCGTATTGTTGACTTTACACGCAATGCTTAATGCAATTATCTGTTGCTTGCAACTTAATACTGGAGGGGGTTCGGATGATAACCTGAAGGTGGATTATTAGTCATAAATGCAGTTGGATTACGGTCTATGTATAATGTTGTAATGCCCAATCAAATCTCAAAGGAGTCAAGATGATTAGTATATGCATGTATGCTTTCCCAATGTTTGTCAATTGCCCCGCTGTAATTTGTTCACCCAACATGTCATCTATCTTAAGGAGAATCACCACTAGTGAACTATGGACCCCAGTCCTTTCTTTTACCATCAATCTACAACTGTTTACTATTTCTTGTTTACTTTCTGCAAGTTATTACTTTCTTCCACATGATACGCTTAATCCTTTGTTTTCAGCAAAACTAGTGAGATTGACAACCTCACTGTAAGTTGGGGCAAAGTTATGTGGTTGTGTTGTGCAGGATTCCAAGTTGGAAACAACGTCAAGACCTTGGAGGTGTTTCCTTGCTCCTACTAGTTCGATAACCTTGGTTTCATAGCTGAGGGAAAAACTTGCTGATGTGCTCATCATACCTTCCTCTTGGGGTTCCCCAACAAGCTCGATATATTTGGGCCAAGAAGCTATCTTTCTGGTGCCGTTGATCGGGGATTGCTCCCAAGTCAACCACGCGGTAGCAAGTGTTTTTCTGGTGCCATTGACGGGGAGACAAGGACATCTTCACAAGGGGAGTCCCTCATAACCAATCTCTTTACTTTGTTTTTTTTGTTTTGCTTAGTTTATTTCTGCTTTGTTTGCTTGTTTCTTTATAAAAAACACACAAAAATTAGTTGTACAAGTTTGCTTTCTTTATTAAAAACAGAAAAAATGACTACTCTTGAAAACACTAAGTTGTGTGACTTCACTAGCACCAACAACAATGATTTCATGTGCACACCTATTTCTCCACCTGTTCCTGAAGCTACTTTCTTTGAAATTAAACCTGCTTTGCTCAATCTTGTTATGAGAGAAGAATTTTCTGGTATTGGTACTGAAGATGTTGCTGCTCATCTAAATAACTTTGTTGAACTTTGTGAGATGCAAAAGCATGGGGATATAGATGGGGATATTATTAAGCTTAAATTGTTTCCTTTCTCTTTGAGAGGAAAAGCTAAAGAATGGTTGCAATCCCTAACTAGAAATAGTATTGATTCTTGGCCTAAATGCAAAGATGCTTTCATTGGAAAATACTATCCTCCTGCTAAGATTATATCTATGAGAAGTGAAATAATGAAATTTAAACAATCTGATGATGAACATGTTGCTCAAGCTGGGGAAAGAATGAAATCTTTGGTAAAGAATTGTCCCACTCATGGACTGACTGCTTGGATGATTATCCAAACCTTTTATGCAAGACTGAATTATTCTTCAAGAAATCTACTAGATTCTGCTGCTGGAGGTACCTTTATGACCATTACTTTGGGTGCTGCAACAAAGCTTCTGGATAATATGATGGTTAACTATTCTGAATGGCATACTGAAAAAGCTCCACAAGGTAAGAAGGTAAATTCTTTTGAGGAAACCTGCTCCTTGAGTGATAAAATTGATGTTAAAATGTCTATGCTTGTTAATGGGAAAGCTTATATTGATCCAAATCATGTTCCCTTAGCCTCTTTGGTTGCTCAAGAATATCAAGTTGATGTGAACTTCATAATAAATAATAATTTTAGCAACAATGCCTATAGGAATAATTTTGGTAATAATAACCATAGGCCATATCCTCCCAATAATGGTAATACTTATGGAAATTCCTACAACAATAATAGAAGTGCACCCTCTGAACTTGAAGTTATGCTTAAAGATTTTATTAGTAAACAAACTGCTTTCAATAAAACTATTGTGGAAAAACTCTCTAATTCTAAAAGAAATATAGCATCTTTGGCTGAAGCACAATCTTCTTTGAATAAAATGGCTGCTAAACCGGAAACTATTGAGAATACTTTTGCTGCTACTAATGCCATACAAGTTAGAATTGATGAAAATATTAGACTACTAGATGAATTGCATGCTAAGTGGGAAAGAGAAGATGAAATTGCTAGGAATATTAGTGTTTCTACTATCACTACCACTAATGTTGAAGCTAGTGAACCCAATGGAACCTTTTCTAATAAAAATGCTGAAATTCTTCGAAATATGGGAAACAATAGCTCTACTACTTTAGATAATAATTATGATTTTGATCTTGATGGTTGCAACATCTTTGAAATTATTATGTTCCTACCAAAGCTTGCTAAAAGTCCTAATGCTAGTGCTATGAATATGGCCTTTACAAAACACATTACTGATGCTCTCATAAAAATTAAAGAAGAAAAGATGAAACATAAAGCTTCTATTCCTATGAAACTAGAAGATGGTTGGGAACCCATCATTAATATGACAGTGAATGATTTTGATTTCAAACCTTTATGTGATCTTGATAGTAGTGTTTCTATTATGCCTAGAACAATTTATGATATGCTTGATTTACCACCACTTGAAGATTGTTATTTAAATGTCCCACTTGATGATAATGCTAAAAATAAACTTATGGGGAGTGTTAATGATGTTCTTATTATGGTTAACAATGCCTATTTCCCCGTTGATTTCTACGTTTTGGATGTTGAATGCAATGCTTCTTGTCCTATTACTTTGGGAAGACCTTTTGTTAGAACTGTTGGTGCCATTATTGATATGAAAGAAGGCACCATTAAATATCAACTCCCACTCAAGAAAGGTATTGAACACTTCCCCAAGAAGAGAGAGAAGATCCCTTTTGCTTCTCCTATGAAAACAAAATTTGCTCGTAATGCTTCTTCATTTGAGAACACTTGATTCTTTTCTTGCTTCTTATGCCTAACTTAAAGGAGTTAAATAAAAGTACTTATTAGGAGATAACCCAAAAGTTTTAGATGAGTCTTGGAAGTTATTACCTCTATAATAACCTCTCCTTATCCTTTTTATTTGCTTTTGGTGCCAAGAGTAACCTCTAATGAGAGAGAAGTAATGCTTGGGAAAGTTACTGTCCTGAAACAGATTTTTGTGCTTTACTGGCAAAATTCGTGTCTGTATGGTTTGAGCTGTGAATTTTTGTGCATCTTCCCTAGGTTGTTATCTAACTTTCGTTAGTTCAACACTTTTCGATTTGAGCAACAGAAGGTCTTCTAAAAAAATGTTTTTTACCTGCTGATCTGTTTTGATAGATTTCTACCATGATTTGCATTTGCTTCTTGTTGATTCCTTTTTGGGTTCCTTTTGGGGAATTGAGCTTTTTGAGGGAAGTGCTACAATATCTTGTGAGGTGACCCTGGATTTTCATCCGAGATTACCAAATTATGCAAACCAACACGATCCCATGATCAGTGCATCGTGGAGCATAACCGACATGATATCAAAGTACACACATCCATTGTAGTATGGTACAATAAGTCTTACAATAATAGTCTTACAACTTTGCCTCCATGGGCACAAATAGATAATAGCAGCGGTACTAATTAACACGGAGGACCCGAGTCAAGCCATAGCCCAACAGGTGCTTGACTCGAAGAAATGCCCTAGTTCGCGAAGTCGTCAACGTACCCACCATTGTCTTCTTCGTCCTGCTCATAGTCTGACCAAGTTGATAGCCAGGGAACATTGCCAATGAGTACTTTGAATGTACTCCCAAACCACCATACAAAGAAGAACAAAGAGTATGCAATATGGCTTTGGATAGGATGGCTCCAAGGAAGCTATTTGCGAAATCTCTTAGAGATATACTCTCAACTCTACCACTTGTTGTTTGCAAAACCTTCTTAGGGTAAAAATAGTTAGTAAAACTTGAAATACTAGGCTGGGGTCAACCCTGTTATTCACTTCCACTATGGTCATCCCGTGACCAATACTTCAACTAGGTCCGACCATCCCATGGTCGAATCTCTTTTTAGAAAACCTTTTTATAATCCAAAACTAGCACCGCTCTACAGAAGTTTGTCTAACTCGTCCTTGATCATGGACACGGCTAGTCGAATAGATTTACGCTATTACACTTTACCCACAAGATCCGATACATCCGCCGCGAACTGTCGCGGATTGTCATACATTAGTATGCGGGTTTCAGATAACCGGACATGACCTTCAGGATAATCCCCTCTTAACACAAGCGCCTACCCTATAGGTGTTACTCCACTCAAAACCGGGACGTCAGGTACCGAGGACCAACGGGAGCGCTTTTTCCACTTCTCGAGTGTGCACTTTCAATGAGGGGCCCATAGTAACGCGTGGAGGCCAGCAGACCCTTCGTTCCTTCTCTAGGTCGATGTCCCACATTGACCTTTATCGGAGAAGGCCCACCCTCCAGGGATCTCTGATCCCCTGTAGTAGTTGCGAGGCACTTTTATCAGAGAGAACCACTTTTCGGTCAAGCCCCTTCCCATATAGGGATAGTGTGGTTGCACGGGGTGGTTGTTATAGCTAGAGTGCAAAGAACCGGGTGCGTTTTCGAAAACAGTTTTTTCTCCAACTTCATCATTGGTGCCTCAACTGGTGGCACGAATACTAAATCATTTTAAAAGCTCCTCAGCAAGTCCCACTTGCCGAGGTTTTCCGTCAAAACTTTTTATAAAACCATCCTTGCCTTCGGGTTCCCAACCTAGAGTTTTTATTAGGCTAAATCAAGGTTTCCAAGGGGTTGTGGTATATTAGACCACCATAACTACTAGGGTAGGAGTAGGTAATACCAAGGGGGAGTACTTAGACAGTACCATAGGCATAAGTTTGGTGGAGCCAAACTAATACCATGATAATAATATAGCGAGTAAAACAATGTAGTAGTAGAGTAAGTAAAACGGAGTGCATGGAAAACAAAGATGGGACAAGTCTCATGAACTTGTAGGTGGCTTGCCTTGGTTGGCAGCTTGTTCCTGGTCCTCTTCCTCAAAATCTTCCCAAGTACCCTCCTCAAACTCGTCCTCGTTCGTATCTATCATCGAAAAAGGGAATTATAATCAAACCACCATGCCAACCATCACCCAATGCACAAACAATCCAATCAGTACAAAGAAGATGCACAACTGAACCAAACCAGCCAAGCAGAAGTAGCTACTGATCCTAGCAGTCCAAAGCCATTGAAAGCAATCAAAAAGATTTAACCAAACTTATTTGGTGATTTTAGTGGTCAAGACTAGATTAGCACTCAAGCAAATAATTCATCCAAGACCAGTGGGTGAAAAGTGACCACAAAATACATATCTGAGTAGCTACAGAGAATACCAAGCTAACCCCACTGGTCTCACATTTTTATCAAAAAGGGTTCAATTTTAATAAATAAAATACTGTAAATAGTGCAGAAACTAGTACTAAAATCCCCAGGGCAGAATTACAGAGCCAAAAATTAAAACCTATGTTCATAACTTGAAAATTAAGAATAGATGCTTCACACATCCAAAATGGGTGATTCAAGTTTTTCTCAGTAGGCATTTGCATAGGCAATGCCTGGAACTTGGTTTCAAAATTTTCTGAGCTCTAGAAGTAAAGCTATGGATTTAATACTCTAATTAGATACTATTTACCACAAAAAATCTCAGTACAAATACAGACATGCTATTGACTAGCTACCAGTGCCATGCAATAGATAATTTCTTAGGCTACCTCACAAGGTTTGAACTAGGCCAAAATACTATAGATATAATAATTTGTGGAATTAATTCTACGGGACAAATTTCAGTTAAATAAAATGGCCTAAAAATTAAAAAGAAAAGGCAGTGCAGAGGCTAGGTTGCGACCCGCTAAGAAGCTGGGCCGACCCGCGTACACGGTGGCCTACGCGGGAGGGCAGGGATTCAAATCCTGCCGTGGGGGCCCGCGTGTCATAGGCGCAGAGGGGAGAAGCGGTATTGGGCGACGCTGGCCGTTGATCTTAAGCGGATATGACGACCAGGGCTCTATCGTCCTCGCTGGGCTCAACGCCGACGAGGGGAAACCCTAGCGGGCTGGCGGGCGACGGGGGGGAGGGGGGCCTTACCTTGGGGTGGAGATGGGTCGGTGGCGGTGTGGGTCGAAGCGGTCGAGGAGTGGGCGTCGAACAAGGTACGACGCGGCGGCTCCGGTGGTCTGGATGCATCACGTCAGCAGCGGTGCGGCGCGGGACTCTCGGCCTCCTCGCAGCTTCGGCGTGCCTGTCGACAAGAATAGCCAGAGGAGAGGGGGATTAGGGCCGGTTTTGGGAGGGGAGTGCAGTGGAAGGGAAGCATGGAGGAGAGGTAGAGCAGGGGCAAGGGAACCTTCTCGTTTGTCATCGGCACAGAGACGGAGAGAAATGGCAGAGGAAGAAGAGAGAGCGAGAGTCTCTGCCTCCGCTCTGGGGTAGTGCTGGGGAGCTCTGGAACTGGAAATGAGGAGTGGGAGGAGCGTGTGAGGGGTGGGGGAGCTATTTAATGGGCAGGGCTAGACCACGGTGCACCGGGTGCATGGCGAGGCGGTGGGTCGCAAGGGGAGCTCGGGGTTGGCCAGGAGGGGCGGTGGCGACACTGTGGGGTGACCTGGGATGGTCTTACCTCGGGGGCTGGCCGGGCCTACAGGAGAGTGAGAGAGAGGTGGCCGTTGCATGCTGCCGGCAGGCTGTTCGACGGAACAGCATGAGCGGCAGCGTGTTGTCTGCATGGCTAGGTCCTGGGGGAGTAGGATGGGTAGGGGTGCAGTAGGGTGGCGGGGCTCTCCTTTGTCCACCGCATGTTTTTGCACCGAGCGAGGAAGAGGGCGTGCGAGGCAGAGGGTTTTCTACTGAGGTGGGCGCCGGGGGTTGGGGTTTGTAACTACCTCGGTGAATTACGCTCTTAGTTAATGCCTGGATGAACGAAAGTGGTTAAAATAGTACGATGGGGCCCAGGGCCACTCACGGTAGACCTTTCGGCCATCCTAACCACTTTCAGACAACGGGACAAGAACGAGCGGTGTAATCGGCAGGCGAAGGGATCAACTACATACACAAATGAGTATGTATGCAGGCGAGTACACCTGTTCATCTGAATCAAACAATTTATCGTGTGAGACCCTAGGGGTACTCAGCAAGTCTTTATGCCGCTAAAGGGGACACAACCTGGGGTGACGCAATTGCAGCAAAAGATAATACCTAACAATTCTACAGATACCTGCTAACCTTCCGCCTAACCACTGATAGACGGAAGTCCGTGAATTAAGAACAACAGTTATAACAGTATAATTAACAGATCCATCCTCCTCCTTGCTTACCAACGACGAAGCGGACGAACATCCCCCATCATCCGTTGGCAGTTTTATTAACCATTCCATGAGTATTACACTAGTTACTAGTCAGGTACTTAGTCAATTTAAAAGCGGTACTTTAGTTATACTTGTCTATGATCGAGAAACTGTGCTCCAAGTCGTCCATAACCGCGGACACGGCTTTCAGAAAGTTTTACCCTGCAGGGGTGCACGAATAGCAACACACACTCGATCAACCTCGGAAAAACCAAATCAAAACCCAACGAGGCATTCACGACAAAGCAATCACAGGATTCAGAAATATTTCAGGGGGCCACCCCATTAAGCTACCCGCCACGAAGTTGTCCGGCTCCGAGAGGGACCCAAGGTTTGTGTGGACGGCGGTAAACGATTGGGAACCCGAAAATGTGACTGGGCGTGTCGATACAGCGAAAACGTGTCACGATCCAAAACAGTACAGGTGCTCCTCGCACAATCTTAATAAAGGAGTAACATGGCATAAGTACAGGATAGTAATAAAGCCCCAAACTAATTGTGGCCCCAAGAAATAAGAATGAATCAAGATCTGGCTTAGGGGGGTCCATAAGGCCTCCCGGATGTGGATAGTGCGAATAGTCAAGGAACAGGAATCAAGTACTCGGGGTCCTACGGGACACAAGTGAGCAGGAAAAACCAAATAGCAGATATTGCTCACCGGTGCCTCTTTCATTAGTTATCCCATTACTACTCAGGTTATGTTGTTTAGGTACCTCGTTATTCATCAGACACTCACATACCCTACACATGCTTTTCTACGACTCGCATAGCTCAAACAACTCCTGTAGTAATGGCTCATGGGATGGAGGAACAAGCTTCGGTGGGGTTTAAAAGTAAAGGCTATGCAGTACTTGGGATTCAATTTAATGCAATCGCGACTCAATGATGCAAGACTAAGATAGAGGCAATAGGTACTGTATGTATGCAAGCATGTGGTAGTGCTTGCCTGGCAGCTCAGTTGAAGCGAGAGATGGATCTGGGTAATACTCCTGTGATTCCTGGTAATTCTCCTGCTGGGCGTCTATTCGAAGAAGAACCAAACAAATAAGGGCCAACATAAATAAAGTGCACAAGCATATGAATTGAAATGCGTCAAGCAAACAAGCATGCCATGATGAATGATGCACAATTTACATGGCATTAAAGTAGCATGGCAAAGATGAGGTGTGGATACAGGAAATAAAGCATTTTACTATTTGTTTAACCAAGTTTTATTGTCATAAACAGTTCAGATTTTTAATAACAACATGATGCATGCTTCAATTCAGAACAAGGACTGCATAGATAGAACAGGCTCGTCGCGCTGATCGATTTAGACATATTATTTGTCTACTTTGGAATTATAAAACAAAAGTGATTAATTAATTAAGGAAAAGGGCATTTTAATGTAATTTTAATCATCTCGAAAATTTAAAGTGTGCAAAACATATTTTCAAGGGCATATTTGAATTCCTCACATTTTTCTGATTCCAAAACATATATTATTTGTATTATTTGGATTTGTATTTTAAAAATTATTTAAATCTGATTTGAATTTGAATTTAAATCAATTTGAAAAAGGTTTAATTAAAAACAGACTCAGGAAAATACTTTTGTTACCCAGGCAATTCTAGCCTCAGCCGTTGACGGGTGGGCCTTGCGCTGACTGGGGCCACGCGCGCGAAAACACTTTTGTTACCGGGCTCTGGCTAGCCCGCTGAGGCTGACAGGCGGGGCCAGCAGCTTCGGGCGCACGCGACAGTGGGGATGCCCCCAGAGGCCGACAGGTGGGGCTGGGGCTGGAGCGCGGGTTACGCCTGAGAAAACAGGGGGACTTTCCTGCCAAATTACTAGTGCGGCTGGCAGGTGGGACCTTTAGGAGCGCGGGTTGAGGACGAAAACAAAAAGGGGGATTAATGCAAATCTACCACGGCCCTGGTACTGTTCTTCTTCTCCTCGGTCTGACGAGAAATCGGCGCGCGGCATGGGGCGGGGTTCGAACCCAGGTCGCGGGCGTGCGCACGGAGGGGGCTAACCAGTGCGGCGGGTCAAGGGGAGTTGACAGGGAGGTAAGCGCGGCCTAGTTGGGGTGCTGCGGGGCGCGGGGAGGCTGCAGACAATGGCGAGCTCTGGCGCACTACGGCCGTTCGACGAAACGATCGGCGGCACTAGACGGTGTTGGTGAAGCGGAGGTTGTCAGGGAGGTCGAGGGACTCACCGCGGGCTCGACGGCGGGCTCGGATCGAGGCGAGGAACTGCGGAGCGGCGAGATCGCTGGCGCTCCGGCGGGCTAGGGTTTCGTGAGGACGACGCAGCACCGGCGCATCTGGGGCTTCTCGTCCAAGTCGGCGTGTACGGGGTGATGCAGTGGACGGCCCTCGGTCTTCCAGGCCACCTCCAGGTCGCACTGATCAGCTGGAACGACGGGGACGAGGTGGTGCTGGCAGCGACCGCGGCAGGTGCTCGTGGCGGAGAGGAAGAAAGAGGAGAGGAGGGCTGGCTCGGGGCAGATCTGGCGAGCCAGGAGAGTCGTGTGGGAGGAGGAAAAAGGAGGGAGAGGGAGGAGGAGCAGTTGTGGCAGGGGGGTAGATAAAGGTGGCCTCGGTGCCACCTTTTGCTTCTCCCTCACGTGGTCGAGCTGGGGCTCGACCCGGGGGCTGGTAGGGCACGGCAGGGGCTGCAGGTGGGGCTCGGTCGGGAGAGAGGGACAGGCGGGTGGGGCTAGCTCGGCCGGGGGAGAAAGAGAGAAAGAAGAGGGGGGTAGCTCGGCTAGGTGGATGGGGCTCGGGTTAGGGCTTAGCTAGGGTTAGGGAGAGGAGTGGCTGGGGCGTGGTCCAGGGGGAGGGGTCAGGTGGTGCTCATGGGAGAGAGAGATAGAGAGAGAGGAGAGATCAATGTTAGGATTTAGTGTAATTAGGTTTAAAAGAATAATAAAGGTAGAAGCTAGGTTTAGATTTTTATTAGGCATTTAGGTGTTAATTTTTGTTTATAAGGCCAAATCAAGGAGGACCATGGAGCTTGATCTTGCTTGAGCTAATGTGGAAGAGAAACAAGAAAGAAAGAGGAAGGAAAGAAATAGGTGTAAAGGTTCTCATATGATCATGCATGAAGAAAGTTAAATAAAAGAAAGAGATGTGGGTGAGACTATGGGAAGGGTGGAATGGTAGGAGATGGTTTCCCAAGATAGGATGCATTAAATCCAAAGAAAAACCAATGGAGTAAAAAGGTGGTGAAGAAGCTTGCATGGCCCATGCAAAAATAATAATGCCATGATTTATTTTGTGAAAACAATAATAATATTATGGCATTATTCTCATGCATTTCCAAGAAGTGGAGAAAAAGCCAAGCAAAAGAATTTAAAGGTTTTGATCCACCCCAACCCACATGAGCTAGAATAAAATGTCAAAAGAAAAGGAAAGCAATCCCATGGTTAATGGAATGGTGGGATTATAAGGTGGTGGAAGAGAAAGGTGGTGGAATGGAAATAAAATATATGCCCCCAACTCAACTTGGGCATTTAGACAATATATCAATAACCTAATACAATATCAAGAGGCAAATACAATTAATAATGCATAAGAGAGAAAAACCAAAAGAAGGAGGGTTTTATATGATGCTTAAATGCAAGGTGGCATGATGTCATGAGCATGATATAATTATGATGCAACAATAATATGTATGAAGTAGCCAATATCTTACTAGGACAAGTAGCATTACAATTGTTAGACAATTGGGATGCTACAGGGTTGCTGGGCGCACAGGAGAGAGAGGGGTAGGGTGGAGAGGGTGCCTGGGGAGTTGGAGCTGTCCGGGGGCGGGGCCAGATGTGACTAAAGGGAGGAGGAGACTGCTGGTTTTCGAGGTTGGCAAGATTTGCAAGGATCTCATTTGTCTCTCCCCTTTGAAGCGTGCCGGTACATGCATGCGACCTGGGTGATTGCAAGGTGGTGGCTGGGGTGGAGAGGCATCGTGCCAGGGCCAAAGAGGGGGTGTAGCATGGGTGGGAGAGAGGGGGGGTTTGGGGTGATCTTGTGCCACATTGATGAGGTGGCCACTTTGGACACTTGCAATTTCGAGCTAGGGCCACTAATTATAGTGGGGAAGGAATGGGGTGGTAGAGGGATACTAGGTGGTCATGCCTAGGTCTTGGTTGCCTCCTAGATCACAGCCATGAGCTCAGAAGGATCATCCGAACTTTGGACAAATTAAGGTGGTCATTCCCTATGTGGCAACTAGTGAGGTAAACACTCACATGCAAGAGGCTTGGGCTTGTGGTCTAACCAGGAACAAGGAGTGGTTCTCAAGTACTCCTAGCCTAGTACCACATGGTACTCTTGCATGGTAGAAAGGATGAAGGATTTATTCAAACCAAGCCTCCAAAGTCGGAACAATCTAAGTTTCATTGACTTAGCCAATATATGCTTGTGGGGTGACTAACTAAGATGACCCTTGGTGGTCATGCAATCATGTAGACTAACAAACAACACTACCAAAACAACACAAATGATCAAGCAATCTAATAGATCTAGGCTTATATGTAAACAATTAGTAAAAAAAATCCCCCCCCCTAATTTTCTAGCTTCCTAACCCTCACAAACATGGATGCAGAAAATGGGATGTTACAGACCTTCCCCCTTAAAATAATCTTGTCCTGAGATTTGCCGGTTTTGCTGACAGGATCTGGGGGAATTCCTTCTAGAGAAAATCCTCTAGTTCCCGGATGGCTTCGTCTTCCGAATGGTTGCTCCACTGAACCTTGTAGAAGTTTATGTTCCGATGACGGGTGAGCCTATTAGCTTTCTCTAGGATTTTGAAGGGAACCTCTCGATAGGTTAGATCACGGTTGAGGTCAATGGCTTGATAATCAATCTCTTTGAAGGGTTCGGGCTTGTTGGGTGTCTGAAGGCATTTGCAGAGTTGGGACACATGGAAGACGTTATGGAACTCTGCCAATTCCTTGGGTAGCTCTAGTTGTTACGACACCTTTCCTCGTTGAGCGAGGATTTTGAAGGGCCCAATGTACCTGGGGGCGAGCTTCCCTTTTTCGTGGAACAGTTGCATTCCCTTGAGAGGGGAGACGCGAAGATATGCGAAGTCTCCCTTGTTGAAAATCACATCTCGGCGCTTAGTGTAGGCATAGCTCTTTTGGCGAGATTGGGCAGCTCTCAAGCGATCACGGGCTAGCTGCACTTGCTCTTCTGCTGCCTTGATCACATCAGGGCCGAAGATTTGGCTCTCTCCGGTCTCAGTCTAGTTTAGAGGGGTTCTACACTTCGTTCCGTAGAGGAACTGAAAGGGTGCCATCTTCAGGATGGATTGATAGCTGTTATTGTAGGAGAATTCCACGAAGGGCAAGCAGTCCTCCCACTTAGATCCGTAAGCTAGAATGCAGGAACGGAGCATATCCTCCAGGACTTGATTGACTCTCTCGGTCTGTCCTCCGGTCAGTGGGTGATGGGCGGTGCTAAAGGATAGAGTGGTACCTAAGGCCTGATGTAGCTTATTCCAGAAGCAGGTGGTGAATTGCGGTCCTCTATCCGACACGATCTCCTTGGGAACTCTATGGAGACAGACGATCCTGGAGATATATAGTTCTGCCAACTTCTTTGCGTTGAAGGTTGTCTTCACATGGATGAAATGGGTGACTTTGGATAGGTAGTTGACTATAACCCAAATTGAGTCGTGACCTCTGCTGGAGGTAGGTAATCCCATGATAAAGTCCATTCCAACCTTTTCCCATTTCCACTCTAGAATCTTCATGGGTTGCAGCAATCCCGCGGTTCGTTGGTGCTCGGCCTTGACCCTCTGGCATATATCGCACTTGGCCACGAACAAAGCGATTTCGCGCTTTATCCCATGCCACCAGAACTATTCCTTTAGGTCCTGATACATCTTGGTGCTACCGGGGTGGATGGAGTAGGGTGTCTCGTGGGCTTCCTTCGTAATCATCTGCTTCAAGTCATGCTTGCTAGGTACGCAGATGTGCCCTTTGTACCATAGTACACCCATGTCGTCAACTTCAAATCCAGGGACAATATCTCTCTCCATTCTTCTTTTAATGCCTTCAATACTTTTGTGAACTCTCTGAGCCTCCTTGATCTGGTCTAAGAGGGTCGGCTTTAGTTCTAGATGGGCTAAGAATCCATGGCTAACTTATTCGAGTCCGAACCTTTCTAGTTCGTGACTTAGTTCTGGTTGTTCTTTCATGATCACCGCATTTAGGGAATAGGGTTCCCGACTGAGGTTGTCGGCCACAACATTAGCCTTGCCCGAGTGATAATGAATGCCAAAGTCATAGTCTTTGATGAGTTCAATCCATCTTCGTTGCCTCATGTTCAACTCTTTTTGTGTGAAAATGTATTTCAGACTCTTGTTATCTATGTAGATCTCGCAGCGATTTCCCATTAGATAGTGGCGCCAGGTCTTAGGTGCATGAACCACTGCTGCGAGCTCTAGGTCATGGGTGGGGTAGTTCATTTCATGGGGCTTCAGTTGTCTGGATAGATAGGTGATGACCTTGCCTTCCTGCATCAGTACACTTCCAAGTCCCAACTTGGAGGCGTCGGAGTAAACTTCAAAGCTCTTGGTGATATCTGGCATGGTCAGGACGGGGGCAGACACTAGTCTCATCTTGAGTTCCTGAAAGCTCTCTTCACATTTCTTGATCCACTCGAATTTCTTGTCCTTCTTCAGCAGTTGTGTCAATGGTTTTGCGATGCTCGAGAAGCCTTCAACAAACTTACGGTAGTATCCGGCTAAACCCAGAAAACTTCAGATTTTCGAGGGGTTGGTGGGGGCTTTCCATTCTAGAACTGTCTTGATCTTGGAGGGGTCGACTGAGATTCCTCCTACAAATAGTATGTGGCCAAGGAATCCAACTTCCTTTAACCAAAACTCGCACTTGCTGAACTTAGCATACAGTTGATGCTCCCTAAGTGTTCCCAATACGACTCTCAGGTACTGTTCATGTTCGGCTTTAGTCTTGGAATATATGAAGATGTCGTCGATGAACACTACGACGAACTTGTCCAAATAGGGCATGAATACCTTATTCATGAGATTCATGAAATAGGCAGGGGCATTGGTTAAGCTGAAGGACATGACGGTGTATTCATATAGACCGTACTAGGTGGAAAAGGCGGTCTTGGGAATATCTGACTCTCGGATCTTGAGTTGGTGGTATCCGGTGCGGAGATCTATCTTGGAGAAGATTTGGGCTCCATTTAACTGGTGAAACAGATCTTCGATCTTCGGTAAGGGATACTTGTTTTTGATTGTGACGTCGTTAAGCTTCCGGTAGTCAGTCACTAGCCGGGTGGTTCCATCTCTTTTATCCACAAAAAGAACGGGTGATCCCCAAGGGGAGGCACTCAGCTGAATGTGACCCTTGCGTTCCATGTCGTCCAGTTGCTTCTTTAACTCTACCAATTCTTCGGGGTTCATACGGTACGGCCTCTGAGCTATAGGGGCGGTTCTGGGGACTAACTCTATGATGAACTCGATATCCCTGTCAGGGGGCATACCGGGCAACTCCTCCGGGAACACATCTGGATACTCACAGACTACTGGAACTTGTTCTAGGGTAGGTACGGCTATACTCTTCTGGCAATATATCCATGATGAGGGCACAGTTGCCTTGTATTCGACTTGTACTCCTTCACTACTTGTCAAGGATATGGATTTTCTGGCACAATATATGATTCCATGGTACTTGGTCATCCAATCCATTCCTAGGATCACGTCTAGACCTTGGGCTCCCAAAACTATTAGGTCGGCCGTGAATGTTATGCCATGGATGACTATGGGGATATCTCGGCAGATGGATTTAGTTTTGGCCGTCGAACCGGGTATTTGTACTAGCATGAGCCTGCTCAGATGGCTAGGTTCCATCCAACTTCTTTCAACAAACGGCTCCGTAACAAACGAATGCGAGGCCCCGGAGTCAAATAGTATTGTAGTAGGGATGTAGTTGACATGGAACGTACCCAGAACAATGTTAGGAGACTCCTGGGCTTCCTTAGCAGTGATATGGTTGAGATGTCCTCTGGTAGCATTGGCGGGCTTCTTGGGGGTGGCGCCCTTAGCGGGGGCTCCCCTGGCGTGACCTTGATTCAGGCGGGCTGCATTAGGGCGGGCTGCATTGTCCTTCTTCCTCTCGGGGCATTCATGGGTGAAGTGCCCCACTTGTCCACAGTTGAAGCAACCCGATGTTTTGGGGTGGATAATGGTGTTGACAGGGCCTCTAGGGGTGGGTCATGGGTTCCCGCCTCCAGGGCGAGGGTTCTTGTAGTTACGATTGGGGTTGTTGGGGCGCGGAGCATAGGACGGAGTCCACTGTGGTGGGGGCACAGTCCTTGAGGGTGGCATGCTTCGCGACCTCTGTCCACTAGGTCCTCCCTGCTGCATCATCCGGTGCATGCGATTCTCAATTACTCCCTTGTGCTTGTTTTCCACCAGAATGGCGGCATCAACAAGGGCATCCAACTCCTAGAATCCCTGGGCTACAAGGTGGCACTGCAATTCATCCTGGAGTCCATTCATGAAGGTATCCACCTTCTTCTCTTCAGTGTTGGTGTCATTCAGGGCGTATCTGGCCAGATCAGTGTACTTCTCCAGATATTGTAGCATAGACATTCCTCCCTGCTTCAGATCACGGAATTGGTCTCTCATCATCTTGATCAGACCGGGTGGGATATGACGCTTGCGGAACCTTTCCTTAAAGTCCTCCCAAGTGATGGCTTGTCCCGTGGGCAGAATTTCCATGACGATGATCCACCAAGTCCTTGCTTGACCCGCGAGGAAATGGGTGGCCAAGGTGACTTTCTCTTTTTCCCCAACATGGGCAACTTCCAGATTGTTCTCAATAGTGTGGAGCCAGTCATCGACATCAAGTGGGTTGGTGCATTTGGTGAACACAGGTGGGTTGGTGTTTTGAAAGTCTCTAAGTCGGAATCTTTGCTCTTCGCCCTCGAGGTCGGGGGTGTTTCCAGCTGCGGCTTGCACAAGCTGCTGGAGAGCAGCGATGTCGGCTTGGCGTTCCTCATTGGCGGCTTGGCAGTCTTGCATGAACATGTGGAGGAGCTGCGCCATGGTCGGGGGTGGGGAAGGGCGTCCGCGGGGGCGCACCATCCTGAAGGTAAACGGTTAGGAGGGGTTACCAAGGGGCGGTTGCGCAACCAGAAACATCAAGGTATGCATAAGAGAGATGGGTGCTTAGGAGTTAAGAAGCCATACAATGAACCACAAAATAACCAAGTTCATGCGTCACATCTCGACGCTAGATAATACTACGAGTTCAACCATACAAGCAAGCAGAAGACAGACAAATCGCCACTCAAAAGGGGGACACGGCGATATTCTCACTTGCTCTCGTAGACTAACATGAAACCTACTCCGCGTCGCAGCGTGCGGTGGTGTCTACCTCAATGATGACCTCAGTATCATCCTCAGACTCGAGAACGTGCTCCTCGGGATCCTCTTCTTCCTCACCCATCGGATCATCATCTTCGGGTTTACTCTATGGCTCCATGTCAAAATCCTCCTTGTAGGCGGCATCATTATCGGTCTCATTCAGCAGGTCATCGTTGTCCTTGTCGAGCTGAGCGCATTCCTCCTCCAATGCTTCTATCCGGGCCTCCATGGTCACCAAGAGTTCCTTCTGCTCCTTGGTGGTCTTCAGGAGATGCTTGTTCCTAGCCACCAAAATCTGCTTGTTCACCTTGGTCTGAGCGTGCTCCAACTTCTCGATCCTCAAGTCCTCCATAAGGGTGAGGTGCTCTAGGGTCTTGTTGTCTAGGCGCGTGCGAACATCATCCATAGATTCCTGGATCTTCCTCAGGAGGTACTCCATGTTCTGGATATGCTCACCAAAGTCATAGTGTTGCGGGGTCACAATGGCATAACCCCGGGGGTGGCGCCTCCCAAAATGGTAGAACTTGGTACCCTCTAGTTGCTCACAATGGTGATAGGCGAGGCGTGCTAGGGCCTCCTGAGCCACACGGAGCACACCATCGCCCCAGTCCTTCTCTAGTACCTCCACCTTTAACTCATCGGAGAATGGGGGCACTACAACACCTCTCATGGTGCAGACAACCAACCAATTCTTCTCTCCTTCAACAGTCCTAGGAATGAAGGCGCCCTGGATCTCCGGTGTGGGACGACCCACATGCTTGGCCAAGTCCCTCAGCTCAGCCTCAAACAACTGGAGTGGCAAGTCCAGACCGACCTGACGGTACATGTTGAACACCACAGCCATCTAAAAAAATTTAGGTAAGTTTAAGTTAGTGAACAATGTGCAAAATTTTAGAAATGCAAAAGTTAATTTAATGCAAGTTGTTTTCTAAATAGAGGGGAGGATTCATAAGCAATATTTTTGGAAATATCAAACTCCTTCCTTTATAGAGAAAATAGTTATTGAGGTCCGGGTCTAACGTCCAAGCTAACTAGGGGATCATAAGGTTAGGATGGATCTGATACCAAGTCTGAGGCGACCACGGATTTTCACCTGAGATTACCAAATTATGCAAACCACCACGATCCCATGATCAGTGCATCGTGGAGCATAACCGACATGATATCAAAGTACACACATCCATTACAGTACGGTACAATAAGTCTTACAATAATATTCTTACAACTTTGCCTCCCTGGGCACAAATAGATAATAGCAGTGGTACTAATTAACATGGAGGACCCGAGTCAAGCCATAGCCCAACAGGTGCATGACTTGGAGAAATTCCCCAGTTCGCGAAGTCGTCAACGTACCCTCCATTGTCTTCTTTGTCCTGCTCATAGTCGGACCAAGTTGATAGCCAGGGAACATTGCTAGTGAGTACTTTGAATGTACTCGCAAACCACCATACAAATAAGAACAAAGAGTATGCAATATGGCTTTGGATAGGATGGCTCCAAGGAAGCTATTTGCAAAATCTCTTAGAGATATACTCACAACTCTACCACTTGTTGTATGCAAAACCTTCTTAGGGTAAAAATAGTTAGTAAAACTTGAAATACTAGGCTGGGGTCAACCCTGTTATTCACTTCCAGTGTGGTCATCCCATGACCAATACTTCAACTAGGTCCGACCATCCCATGGCCCATCCTCCTTGCCCTTCGACCATCCCATGGCCGAATCTCTTTTTAGAAAACCTTTTTATAAACCAAAACTAGCACCGCTCTACAGAAGTTTGTCCAACCCGTCCTTGACCATGCACACAGCTATTCAAATAGATTTATGCTCGGCAGAGGTTGTACACTTTACCCAAAAGATCCGATACATCCGCCGCAAACTATCGCGGATCGTCATACATTAGTATGCGGGTTTCGGATAACCGGACAAGACCGTCGGGATAATCCCCTCTTAACACAAGCGCCTACCCTATGGGTGTTATTCCCCTCAAAACCGGGACGTTGGGTACCGAGGACCAACCGGAGCGCTTTTTCCACTTCTCGAGTGTGCGCTTTCAATGAGGGGCCCACAGTAACGCATGGAGGCCAGTAGACCCTTCGTTCCTTCTCCAGGTCGATGTCCCACATGGACCTTTATCGGAGAAGGCCCACCCTCCAGGGATCCCGGATCCCCTATAGTAGTTGTGAGGAACTTGTATCAGAGAGAACCACTTTCAGGTCAAGCCCCTTCCCATATAGGGATAGTGTGGTTGCACAGGGTGGTTGTTATAGCTAGACTTCAAAGAACCGGGTGCGTTTTCGAAAACAGTTTTTCCTCCAACTTCATCTTTGGTGCCTCCACCGGTGGCACGAATACCAAATCATTTTAAAAGCTCCTCGGCAAGTCCCACTTGCCGAGGTTTTCTGTCAAAACTTTTTATAAAACCATCCTTGCCTTCGGGTTCCCAACCTAGAGTTTTTATTAGGCTAAATCGAGGTTTCCAAGGGGTTGTGGTATATTAGACCACCATAACTACTAGGGTAGGAGTAGGTAATACCAAGGGGGAGTACTTAGACAGTACCATAGGCATAAGTTTGGTGGAGGCCAACTAATACCATAATAATAATATAGCGAGTAAAACAATGTAGTAGTAGAGTAAGTAAAACGGAGTGCATGGAAAATAAAGATGGGACAAGTCTCACGAACTTGTAGGTGGCTTGCCTTGGTTGGCAGCTTGTTCCTGGTCCTCTTCCTCAAAATCTTCCCAAGTACCTTCCTCAAACTCATCCTCGTTCGTATCTATCGTCGAAAAAGGGAATTATAATCAAACCACCATACCAACCATCACCCAATGCACAAACAATCCAATCAGTACAAAGCAGATGCACAACTGAACCAAACCAGCCAAGCACAAGTAGCTACTGATCTTAGCAGTCCAAAGCCATTGAAAGCAATCAAAAAGATTTAACCAAACTTATTTGGTGATTTTAGTGGTCAAGACTAGATTAGCACTCAAGCAGATAATTCATCCAAGATCAGTGGGTGAACAGTGACCACAAAATACATATCTGAGTAGATACAGAGAATACCAAGATAACCCCACTGGTTTCACATTTTTATCAAAAAGGGTTGATTTTTAATAAATAAAATACTGAAAAACGTGCAGAAACTAGTACTAAAATCCCTAGGGCAGAATAACAGAGCCAAAAATTTAGCTCTTTCAGGAATAAGTTGTACTATCAGAGGCCTAACTCTGGGATTTGGTTTTATCCCAAAATTAGCTTCACAGCAACCTCTGGAAAATAAATAATAACCCTCTGTTCATAACTTGAAAAATTAAGAACAGAGGCTTCACACATCCAAAGTGGGTGATTCAAGTTTTGCTCAGTAGGCATTTGCACAGGCAATGCCAGGAACTTGGTTTCACAATTTTATGAGGTCTAGAATTAAAGCTATGGATTTAAGACTCTAATTAGATACTATTTACCACAGAAAATCTCAGTACAAATACAGACATGCTATTGACTAGCTACCAGTGCGATGCAATAGATAATTTCTTAGGCTACCTCATAAGGTTTGAACCAGGCCAAAATACTATACAGATAATAATTTGGTGAATTAATTCTACGGGACAGATTTCAGTTAAATAAAATGGCCTAAAAATTAAAAAGAAAAGGCAGTACAGAGGCTAGGTTGCGGCCCGCTAAGAAGCTGGGCCGGCCCGCCTACACGGTGGCCTGCACGGGAGGGCAGGGATTCAAATCCTGGCGTGGGGGCCCACGTGTCATAGGCACAGAGGGGCGAAGAGGTATTGGGTGACGCTGGCCGTTGGATATTTAGCGGATCTGACAGCCAGGGCTCTGTCGTCCTCGCTGGGCTCAACACCGACGATGGGAAACCCTAGCGGGCTGGCGGGCGATGGGGCAGCATACCCTAGGGCGGAGATGGGTCGGCTTCGGTGTGGGTCGAAGCGGTCGAGGACGGGGCGTCGTCGAACGAGGTACGACGCGGCGGCTCCGGTGGTCTGGATGCGTCGCGTCAGCAGCGGCGCGGCTCGGGACTCTCGGCCTCCTCGCAGCTCTAGCATGCCTGTCGACAAGAACTACTAGAGGAGAGGTGGATTAGGGCCGGTTTTGGAAGGGGAGTGTAGTGGAAGGGAAGCATGGAGGAGAGGTAGAGCAGGGGCGAGGGAACCTTCTCGTTCGACGGCGGCACCGAGACGGAGAGAAATGGCAGAGGAAGAAGAGAGAGCGAGAGGCTCTGCCTCCACTCTAGGGTGGTGCTGGGGAGCTCTGGAAGTGGAAATGAGGAGTGGGAGGAGCGTGCGAGGGGTGGGCGAGCTATTTAATGGGCAGGGGTAGACCATGGTGCACAGGGTGCATGGCGAGGTGGTGGGGTCGCAAGAGGAGCTCGGGGTTCGCCAGGAGGGGCGGTGGCGACGCCTTGGGGTGACCTGGGGACGGTCTTACCTCGGGGGCTGGCCGGGCCTACAAGAGAGTGAGAGAGAGGTGGCCGTTGCATGCTGTCGGCAGGCTATTCGACGGAACAACACAAGTGGCAGCATGCTGTCTACATGGCGTTGTCCTGGGGGAGTAGGAGGTGTAGGGTTGCAGTAGGGTGGCGGGGCTCTCCTCTGTCCACCACATGTTTTCGCACTGAGAGAGGAAGAGAGCATGCGAGGAAGAGGGTTTTCTGCTGAGGTGGGCGCCGGGGGTTGGGGTTTGCTGGGCACGCAGGAGAGAGAGGGTAGGGTGGAGAGGGTGCCTAGGGAGTTGGAGCTATCCGGGGGTGGGGCCAGATGTGACTGAAGGGAGGAGGAGATTGCTGGTTTTCGAGGTTGGCAAGATTTGCAAGGATCTCATTTGTCTCTCCCCTTTGAAGCGTGTCGGCGCGTGCATGCGACCTGGGTGAGTGCAAGGTGGTGGCTGGGGTGGAGAGGCATCATGTCAGGGCCAAAGAGGGGGTGTAGCATGGGTGGGAGAGAGGGGGAGGGTTTTTGTGGTGATCTTGTGCCACATTGATGAGGTGGCCACTTTGGACACTTGCCATTTTGAGCTAGGGCCACTAATTACCATGGGGAAGGAATAGGGTGGTAGAGGGATACTAGGTGGTCATGCCTAGGTCTTGGTTGCCTCCTAGATCACAGCCATGAGCTCACAAGGATCATCCGAACTTTGGACAAATTAAGGTGGTCATTCCCTAAGTAGCAACTAGTGAGGTAAACACTCACATGCAAGAGGCTTGGGCTTGTGGTTTAACCAGGACCAAGGAGTGGTTCTCAATTACTCCTAGCCTAGTACCACATGGTACTCTTGCATGGTATAAAGGATGAAGGGCTTATTCAAACCAAGGCTCCAAAGTCGGAACAATCTAAGTTTCTATGACTTAGCCAATATAGGCTTGTGGGGTGACTAACTAAGATGACCCTTGGTGGTCATGCAATCATGTAGACTAACAAACAACACTACCAAAAAAACACAAATGATCAAGCAATCTAATAGATCTAGGCTTATATGTAAACAATTAGGAAAAGTTTTATTTCCCCCTAATTTTCTAGCTTCCTAACCCTCACAAACATGGATGCATAAAATGGGATGTTACAGCTTGTGTTTTAATGGAAGTTTTATTGGTGTTGGAACTGAACCCAAATACTTATTATCTTAAGTGCACTAATGTTGCTAATGAAGATTGTCTGAAGTTTTGTATGAAGGAAAAATTTTAGGTGTATGGAAAGACTGATGTAATGAGATGAAGAATGGACTAAAGCTCAAGCTTGGGGATGCCACGCGTGTCACCCCAAAAAATATCCAAGAAGTACAAGCGTCGAAGCTTGGGGATGCCCAAGGAATCCCCTTGTTCATCTATAAAAATCTCAGGTTTCTTCCAAACACTTCATTTTTATTGTTTCATGCACACGTTGTGTTGTTCTTGGAGCATCTTCATTTTTTTTTTGGTTTTTGTTTTCTTGGTTTGCTTAGTTTGCTTGAATAAATTGGTTGGACCCTCGCACTCATACAGTAGTTCTCAAATAAGTTTGGTTTGGATTGGAAAAGAGTAGAAAATTTCATGCTTAAGTGGTAAAAGGAGCTTCTTTTTGACTGTGACTTGGACTTTGTCATGTCATGCTTGATATTGTTTTGGCTTTATGCTTAGTGATTTTCGCTGTAGCATGACATGTTATAAAAAATTGAGATTGCTTAATGTGCCTTGAAAGAATCATGCGTTGTTTTAGCATATTAAAGCATAGTATTGTGGTATTCTCCTTTGATGCTTTATTTGGGTTGACTTGGCACATTCTCACACCATGTTATGTCTCTCCCAAGTCACTATAGCCTTTATGATCCTTTAGTTTTCAACTTGTAATATCACTTTATGCTTTAATAATTGATGTTTTGTCGCTTTGCATGATTATGGCCATTATTACTCTCTTAGTTGGTCGTTCCCAGTCTTTTGCTAGCCCGCATAACCAAGTATGAGTTCCACTCATGCATCCAACTCCAAATTAAACCAAGTTATTCCAAAGAGTCAACCATACCTACCTATTAGCATTTGCTATTCCAAGTATATTCATATTTTTATCCACCTTCTGAATTAAACTTGTTATGTGAAAATTAGTGATTAAAGCTCTCATGAACTTGATGGCACACTTTACTTTTCCTGCATTTAATAAACTTGACCCATTGTGTCCATCTTTGTTGCGTATATGCTTGCGCTTTAAAGGTTGAAGTTAGCAGAACCATGTATCATGGGGAACGCTTTTAACATTGCACTTATTATTCCATTGATATCATGATTCTTTTGCTTATGGATCCCGGTGGTGTGAAATAAAAGGGGAACTTGTAAGATCATGGAGCTTGTATGCGTGTTAGAGAAACGCATGGGCCGTTAGCCTAAGCCATGCCTAATCATGGTGGAAACTTGTAGCATAACCATAGTGAGCATTCTATGAAGCATCCTTAATAAGAACCTATGAAAATAGCAAATAAAAAGATCGCTAAGATGCTCATTGTCTGCTTGCCTTGTCATTATGATATGGGATAGCTCCTGTGTCATGGGGCAAGGGGTACCCCGTTGGCAGTTCTCTATGATACATATGTACTTACAATGACAAGAGCTTACTTGTCACTAAAGTTGAGTAGCATGAGGTTCGGTACTTGTAAGTAAGGGCCATGAGATTTCAGCTTATAACTTGTCAAGCATATCCTCTTAGTTGTGTCACTTTAACCTTAATCACTGAAAGATGCTTATGATAGGGGCAATGAGAGCTGAAATCTAATAAGTACCATAATTTTTGGAAGCTCTTTATGAGACTTGAATCCCTGCTTCCTTCTATGAAGGGCCTTTCTTTTACTTTTATGTTGAGTCTCCATCTTCTATCTTTATGCACCTATTGAGAGAGCATAGTGGCCATTCTTAGTTTAATGTGCATTTTCCTAAGCCTTGTTGATTGATGCATAACTTTGATATTGCTTGTTCCTAAACTACTTGTATCTAGTCACCCTTATGAACTTTGAAGGTGTCCTATGCATTTATGTTTTGCTACACTATGAGGGACAAGCTGAATACCATTCTTATTATGTTTTCTTTATGTGAAACAAACAAACGTATTCAAAGAATTTTTATTCATGGATCTTTTGTTTGTGCATTTTCATGTTACAACATAGTTGATATGTCTTATTGTTAGAACTATATATTTCATGCCATGTTGAAGTACTTTGATCCTAGCTTTCAATGTTATAAATGCCTTAATCAAGATTGTGATGGTGCATGTCACCTCAAAAATTATTCTTTCTTTTTATCACTTACCTACTCGAGGACGAGCAGGAGTTAAGCTTGGGGATGTTGATACGTTGCTAACGTATCTATAATTTATGATGTTCCATGCTTGGTTTATATCTACTTTCTTATGTTTTGTCCACACTTAGGAGTATTTTTATACACTTTCTTGGACTAACCTATTAACAAGATGCCACAGTGCCAGCTGCCTGTTTTCTGTTGTTTTTGGTTCTAGGAAAGTCAGAAAATGAATATTCTCGGAATTGGACGGGACAAAAGCCAAATTCAATATTTCGACGAGGGGGACACGGAGCCAAAAGACGAGATGGAGAGGGGCCAGAGGCTAGCCACACCACCTGGCCGCGCGGCCAGGCCTAGCCCATGCCAGGTGGTGGTGTGGCCGCCTAGGGCACCCCTCGGCCTCCCCTATCACCTATATATTGCCTCTAATACATAAACCCTATGTACCCAATCAAAATTCCACGAAAGAGTCTCTAGACGCCGTCATCTCCATCCCTAGATCAGGAGGGATCTGAAGCTCTTCCTGGCACCCTACCGGAGGGGAGAATTCACCCTGGAGGCCTTCTTCATCACCATGCAAGCCTCCGGTGTGATGCGTGAGTAGTTCATCCTTGGACTACGGGTCCATGTAGTAGCTAGATGGTTGGTTCTTCTCCTTTGCCAAGAATGGATCCTTTCTAGACAAAGAGTTTCTCGCGAAAGGTGTGAGTAGTCGAAAGGTAGAACTCAAAAATATTATTGAACCTTCTCTTCATGAAATGGCGACTGGCGCAGCACCGGAAGTTGTTTCGGAGTTGACTTCACCAAATGAAGAAGGAACTAATGATAATGATCATGAAACTCCATAAGAGAACACTACCAAACCTTGCAGGTCAAGCAGGACACGTGCAACTCCTGAACTATACTGGAATCCTGTTGTGAATTTCATGGTTGATGAAATGGATGACCCTGTGACGTATGAAGAAGCGACAATGAGCCCGGATTCCAACAAATGGCTAGAATCCATGCAATCCGAGATGGAATCCATGTAAGAAAACCAGGTTTGGACCTTGGTGAACTTGCCTCACGACCGAAAGGTCGTTATGAATAAATGGATATTCAAAAGAAAAATGATGTTGATGGTAATGTAACCATCTATAAATCTTGACTTGTCGCAAAAGGTTTTCGACAAATTCAAGGAGTTGACTACGATGAGACATTCTCTCCCATAGCGATGCTAAAGTCAGTTAGGATTATGTTAGCAATTGCTGCATATTTCAATTATGAAATATGGCAGATGGATGTCAAAACTGCGTTCCTCAATGGTCACATTGAAGAAGAGTTAACCAAAGGGTTTTGTCGATCCTAAGGATGCTAACAAGGTTTGAAAGCTTCAGCGATCCATCTATGGATTGAAGCAAGCATCCCGGAGTTGGAATCTCTTCTTTGATGAGGTGATGAAACAGTTTGGATTTGTCCAAACTTATGGAGAGGCTTGTATTTACAATAAAGTGAGTGGGAGCAATGTGGCATTTCTGATATTATATGTGGATGACATATTATTGATTGGAATGATATAGATCTTTTAAACAGTGTTAAAAGTTATCTAAACAACAAATTTTCTATGAAGGACCTTGGTGAAGCATCATATATATTAGGCATAAAGATCTATAGAGATAGATCGAGATGCCTAATAGGGCTATCGCAGAGTACATACATTGATAAGTTTTTAAAGAAGTTTAAAATGGAAGAACGTAAGAAGGGGTTCTTACCTATGTTGCAAGTCAAGACATTGAGTAAGACTCAAAGTCTGGCTACGGCGGAAAAAAGAGAGATAATGGATAATATTCCCTATGCTTTAGCCATAGGCTCTATAATGTACGCCATGCTATGTAAAAGACCGGATGTGGCACATGCTATTAGTTTGACTAATAGGTACCAATCTGATCCAGGTTTGGAACACTGGATAGCAGTCAAGAATATCCTTAAGTACTTGAGAATAACTAAGGAAATGTTTCTTGTATATGGAGGTGAAGAAGAGCTGGTCGCTAATTGTGATATCGATGCTAGCTTTGACACAGATCCGGATGACTCTAAGTCTCAATCCGGATACGTATTTCTCATGAACGGAGCAACAGTTAGTTGGAGGAGCTCCAAACATCCTGTGGTAACAAGGTCAACAATGGAGGCGGAATATATTGCTGCTTGAGAAGCAGCACATGAAGCAGTTTGGATGAAGGAATTCATTTCTGAACTGGGTGTGGTTCCTAGCGCGTTGGATCCAATGGTGATCTATTGTGACAACAATGGAGCAATAGCCAACGCAAAGGAACCAAGGTCTCACAAGAATTCCAAGCATATTAAGCGCCGGTTTCACTCCATCCGTGAGCATGTCAAGGATGGAGATATAAAAGATTTGTAAAGTACATATGGATCTCAAT
The DNA here is from genome assembly GCA_910589775.1 of Avena eriantha. Taxonomy (NCBI): domain Eukaryota; kingdom Viridiplantae; phylum Streptophyta; class Magnoliopsida; order Poales; family Poaceae; genus Avena; species Avena eriantha. Next base: position 137,232,515 of record OU342745.1, read on the forward strand.
GTAGTAGATCCGTTGACTAAAACTCTCCCTAGAGCAAAACATGATCAACACTAGAACTCCATGGGTGTTAGATTTATCACGATGTAACTAGCTTATTGTCTCTAGTGCAAGTGGGAGACTGAAGGGAATATGCCCTGAGAGGAAATAATAAAGTTGTTATTATACATATTCCAAGTATATGATAGATGCTTATTTTGCACGCTATAATTGTATTAATTTGGAAATGTTAATACATGTGTGTTTATAAACAAAAGGAAAGTTATAGTTATGCCTCTCTTATAAACTAGCTCATTGATTAACAAGATAATCAAGATTCCTGATCATGGACATTGGATGTTGTTAATAACAAGGTCACAACATTAGTGTAATGATGTGATGAACATTCATCTGAAGTATAGCATTACAATCAAAGTCATTGTGTTTATATTGGTATAACATCTAACGAAGTAATCCTAGTCCTTAGACCATGAGATCATGTTAATCACTAACATTGGAATAGTATCTTGATAACATAAAAACGTCACACCGTGAAAGGGTGATTATAAAGGTGGGTTCAGTACTACAGAAGTGTTATGTAGAGGCTCATGGATCAATAGGGTGATTTGTCCATCCTGATGACGGATAGATATACTTTGGGCCCTCTCGGTGATATCACATTGGTTAGCTTGCAAGCAAGTGATGAGATCACTAGAATGTTATATCATGGGAACAAGAAAAGAGTACATGTCGCTAACGAGATCAAACTAGGTATGGAGATACCAATGATCGAATCTCAGACATGTAATATATCGTGACACAAAGGGATTTAGTTACTTAGTGTTAAAGGTTCTCACGATCATAGAAGTCATCGCAGAATGTACAGGAGTCAGTATGGATCTCTAGGTCCCGCTTCTGATTATTGATCTGAGAGGGGTCTCGATCATGTCTGCCTTATTCACGAACCATAGGGTGACACACTTAAGGGACACCAACACCATTTGGGGAAAATATGTTTCAGACGAATGAATTGCAAAGCGCTGGGCTGGAATTATTTCAATAGACACCAAAACTGTTTCGGGTGAAATTGCTGGAATTGGTTCTTCATGTAATATTGAAATGTTGTAGGGGGTTTTATGTGAATGTTTGTTAACTAAAGTAATTAAAAAAATTCTGAATAAAATTAATAAAATAGTTTTATTAAATGAGAGAGCATTAAATTTGCAGAAATTTAATGCATTTAAAGTGGAGACTTTAAAAGAGAATGTGAAGGGGCATTTTAATGTGGAGGGGGTTACCACCACATGAATGGGGGAGGTGAGGGGTCACCCCCATGGGGCGCCGGTCATGGGGAGGGGTACCCCCCTCCTCATATAAAAGGCCACCCCTCTCACCCTTCTTTCTCACACCTCCTCGTGAAGGATCTCTCTCCACCTCTAGTATTATTCCCCCATGGTCTCAGATTAGCGAGATACATGTTCTCGGTGGAATTTCGTCTGGAAGGAGTTGCTGCTTCCCCTGCATCGCTGGAGAGAGTAGGCGGAGGTTGTTCGGTGGCCTAAACGTGTGTGCGAGTGCAGATGCGCTGCTGGCTTGGGGCGCTGGGACTTCCACACGATCTTGAGATCGGCAAGCGAACGACTACATCATCCACGAGTTCCTACTCGTTAACAAAACTTTGTTGTATTCGAGGGTAAGTTCGCCATGGATGTATAGTCACCCGTTGCTTATATCTAGTAGATAGATCTTGGCGTATAGTTCCTATCGTAGGAAATTTTTTGTTTTCTATGTTGCGAACCCAACACTCTCTTCATCGCCGCCCAATTGATCTCAGGTGGATCATACACATCACGGCAGATGTAGATGTCACTCCAATCTTCGTCGGAATTGTTGTTCTAGAAGCTTGGCTCGATGTAATCCTTGTAACTCGGGCTAAACCTGTCCACTTCATTGTGATCGTCCTCCATGGATGGGCTGCTAGAGCGGTCCCTAGAAGGAGCAACGAGACCCAAGGGGGAAGGAGCGATGAGACCCAATGGTTTTCCACGGCCTAGGGCGAGATAGCGCATTGCTAGATTGGTTCCTGAAGATTATGATTAGAGAGAGACAATGGTAATATATAAGGGGGGTCAGAGGTCGGTAAAAGTCGCGAGAAACACCAAATTGTTGTCCAAGAAAAGAATCATAACGAAACACGAAAACAAATCATGGATTTGGAAGAGTCCTGTCGCGTAATGACCAACTATATGGGCGTGACCCGTATAGCTCCAGCCGTATAGTTGGTTCCGGGCAGATATTTCCAAATATCTTGAGTCCAGGTCGGTTAAGTTACGATTCAGAACCGACAATAAAGTTTTTTTAAATAACAATAAGGCAAACAGAAAACGTCTGGTAGTTTAATGACCAACTATACGGCCGGAATATTGGCTCTGATCGTATAGTTGTGACCGTATAGATACAGACACCAAAAATTAAAAATGTCTGAGAGTTCAACGACCAACTATACGGCCGAAATTATTTCATCTGGTCATATAGTTGTGCCCGTATAGTTCCAGACATCGGAAAAAAATTTGCAAAGAAGATACAAAGAGTTTAACAACCAACTATACGGCGGGAGCTTCCTCTCCGGTCGTATAGTTCCGCCCGTATAGTTGGTAAAAACCCTCAAAAACTATAGAAAAACACAAGGAATTCAAAGGCAGAATTTTTAAGAGTAAAATCTGTGAAAATAAATCACTTATTGGGGTAGGAGCACTTACCTTGATCTTACCGTTTACTAATTCCGGGATAAAAAACTCCTCCAACAACAAAGACTTGTTCTCTTTTGAAGGAATTGACCTTAGTTCATTGAATAATTCTCGTAAACGAAAATCACGAGGACTAAAGTTCCTCTCAATAAGATTGGTGTCTTGCTGGGTAAACATGGACACTACATTCAACATCTTTATTTCCCCCTCTGCATAATCTGCAACTCAAATTCTTGAAGTAAAAGAATCCAGCGGATCAGTCTTGGCTTATGGTCTTTCCTCTCAAGGAGTTCTTTTAAACCATCATGATCCGTATGAACTTTTACTTCTGCATCATCTATATAGGAACAAAATTTATCACAAGAGAAAAATACAGCAAAAAGTTCCTTTTCTTCCTTAGGATAATTATTTGGAGCACCATTAAGAGTTCTACTAGCATGATGTATAATATTAAATCTGCGACCAATGTGTTGTCCCAGAGTTACTCCTACAAGATCACCACTAGCTTCACATATTAAGTCAAAAGTCATATCCCGGATAAGAGGTTTAATAATAGGAGCACGGGATAAAGCATTCTTGAGTTTATCATATGATATACGCCATTTATCATCAAAATTAAATCTTACTCCCTTTTATAGGAGCTTAGTCAAAGGTTTAGATATTCCAGAGAAATTTTCAATGAACCTTCTATAAAAACCCAGATGACCTAGGAAAATTCTTATACCCTTAATATCTCTAGGTTGTGGCATTCTCTCTATGGCCTCAACCTTAGCTCTATCCACTTAAATTCCCTTACCTGATACCTTAGGTCTGAGGACTATACCTTCTTTGACCATAAAATGGCACTTCTCCCAGTTTAGAACTAGAATGGTTTCTTCGCAATGCTGCAAAGCTATTTTGAGATTATACAAGCAACTAGTAAACGAAGTTCCATAGACAGAAAAGTCATCCATAAATACTTCCATTATCAGGTCTATAAAATCCGCAAAAATAGCAGCCATGCATCTTTGAAAAGTAACTGGAGCATTGCATAAACCAAAAGGCATACGTCGGTAAGAATGTAAACCATAAGGGTTAATGAAAGTTGTTTTAAGTTGGTCATCAAGATGAACAACTATTTGAGAAAAAACCAGAGTATCCGTCCAAGTAGCAAAAATGAGTGTGGTTTGCTAACCTTTCTAAAGGTTGTTCTATGAACGGTAAAGGATAATGATCTTTCCTAGTTTCTTTATTCAATTTCCTGAAGTCTATGCACATCCTATGCCCAACAATAGTTCTAGTAGGTATCAATTCATTGCCTTCATTAGGAACAACAGTAAAACCGCCCTTCTTAGGGACATAATGAACATGACTTACCCATTCACTCTATTTTACATGATAGATTATACCTGCATCCAATAGGCGTACAGTTTCCTTTCTTACCACTTCCTTCATTTCGGGCTTCAGCCTTCTATTAAATTCTGCAGCTGGTTTAGCACCTTCCTCCATGAATATTCGATGGACGATTATCATGGGACTAATGCCCTTCAAATCATCCATTGAGTACCCAAAGGCCTTGCAATGCTCCTTGAGTATTATCATGAGTTCTTATTCCTCTTCTCCTGAAAGTTTAGCACTAATAATAATAGGAAGTTTATTTGTATTGTCTAAAAACCTGTATTTAAGATTATCTGGTAGAGTCTTCAATTATGGGGGTGGTAATTCCTTGTCCCCTCTCTTTTCTAGATCTTCAAAAGCCTCATCAGTTGGAGGCCCTAAAATGGGAAGTGAATCGAGTTCACCTTCTAGTTCTTCTAGGGACTTATCCTCCATAACTATTTCTTCATAGTTTGAGTCTTCATTTATTTCTTCTTCTTGATTACTAAAGAAACGAGATGCCATTTCCTCGATTGTTTTCTCTTCCTCTTATTCTTGGATTTGTGGAGGCCTGTCTTTAAATTTGGAAAAGTGGAATTCCTTTTCCGCTCCCCCAAGCTTAAGAGACACTATATCCTTTTTAAAATCAACATAGGCACCTATTTCACTCAAAAGTTCCTTCCAAATATAATTGGGCAAAGAGTGTTAGTTGGCATATCAACAACTACAAAGTCGATAGGAAAGTTTCTGTTGCCAATTGTGACAGTTGCATCTTCAACTACTCCCATTGGAATTCTAAGATTTTTATTGGCTTACAAAATTATCATATCAGTATTTTCAATTGTAGCCGGTTCTATTTCTTCTTTTATTTCTAAATAAAAATCATAAGATATAACATTAACTTCGGTGCCAAGATCACATAAACCATAATGCGAGGTTTCTTTAAACATGCAAGGAAGAATAGGCTTACCCACATTTTAAACCTTTGTCTTACCTTCAACCAATACGGAAGTCTCTTCATGAAGTTCCACTATGTTACAGTGAGCGTACAGAGCCATAATTTCTTCCTTGGTTATCTCTTCATCTTTGGTTTCTTCCAGATGTTCCATGACTTTTGGCATACTTTCCTCTTCTTTCTTTTCCTGTGCTGCTTTGACCTGTTCATATTCAAAAATATGCTTTTCTGCATTGTTAGGGAAAGGTATCTCATATGTTGGTTCTAGGGAGGTCAGTGTGGTTTTAACTTCTCTTTTCTTCTCAGGTTCGGGTGGTGGGTCATACTTAACCAAACCCTCTTTTGGATCTTTGATATGTTTTGTAAAAGCTTTAACAACTTGCAACACAAGATCTAAATCCAAATAAAGTTCCTTAGATAATTCTTTAACATGGCCTATTTATTATAGTCATGAATACAATCATGTTCTATTTCTATGCCTCCTTCACTTCCTAGACCACAATTCCATGAAACTCTATGATCGCGAATTCTATTAAGTAAAGCCCAAGCTTTAGTTATAGGAAGATTCATAAAGGCTCCTTCCGCGAAAGAGTCTAGTTCAATTTTATTAGGTTCATTTAAACCGCCATAAAAGATATGCAATAAATACCATTCGGACAAATCATGATGAGGACATAGGCGAGGTAAATCTTCATATATGATATAAGCTCTTACTAGTCCTTCATTAGAACGGTTCTTCCAAGTCATTATAAGACGCCTGATTCCAAAAGATTTTGATAATGGATAATATTTTGCTAGAAATTCACAAGCTAAATTATCCAAAGTAGTAGTGGCTTCTGGGAGTAAAGATCTATACCATGAGACAGTTGTACTAGTCAAAGTCTGACTAAAAAGTTTAACCCTTACCTCATCAGTAGTATACCCCGTTAATTGAAAAGTTCCACATATATCTTTGAAACATGCAATATGCTCATATGGATCCGGATCTTCTTCATCTCCAGTAAATTGTTTCTTGTGTAGAATACCAAGTAATAGAGGATTCATTTCAAACCCCCTTGCCTTCTCATTGGAGTTGTCTCTTTTATAAATATCATAGGGCTTCCTAAAGTGGTTGAGTGGGTTAGCACTAGTCATATGCTCAGACTCCATCATGTTGGTGGAAACCTGTAACTCAAAACAAAACTTAGCAAGACAAAAAATAAATAAGCAAAAACTAAAAGACCTACAGCGCTTAGCTCCCCGGCAACGGCGCCAGGAAATAGCTTGATGACTGCAAGTGCACAAATCGTGTAGCTAGTTTCAAAATAAATATATTGACCCCACATGGAGGAGGAGTCTGAAGTCTAATAACTCTTGAAATAAATATTATACTAGTAATGCTAAATAAAGTTCTAAGTTACAAGATAAAATGTGAGTATTGTGTAAAAGGGTATTTTTGGGTTTTTGGTATAAGAGCAATAATAATAAAGTAAAACAACTAAACACAGAAAATAAGTATCGTCTATATAAGAGAGATTAGAACTGCAATAGGGAAAAAGCGTTCTCAGGGAGTAGTGGATACACCACTAGCATTATAAGGAGCTAAGGTAAAGATTATTATCATGAACATTCTCAACTATGTATGTGTCGGAAGAACTCTGTATTTGGACAAATAGGCAGCAACCGCTGCTCACATCATCCTCATAACAACAACAGTCAGCAATCGACATCAATTGAATTACTGCGCTATTAAGGGACGTAATCCCGTAGGACGTATCCCATGGCATGGATAGTGTTCCGTGAGTTTCCTCGGTTTCCCAAGTTGATACGTAAGGAGTGCCAACAACTTATAGTCACTGTAAGTCCTAACCCACCTCCGTGTACCAACAAGTAGTTCCCTCCATCAAGTCCCCATGAGAGGCAAATATTGAGAGGTCGACTTCTCTCAACATCGAGATGAAGACAATCTAACACATGGTCACATTGATGAATATCATAATAAACTTTATATTATTTCAATCTCAAACTAGGGTTTCTCCATCTCCCCAAGAACTAATGATCTACTCAGACATCAAGGCAATCAACATCATGGAAATAACAATGGAATCTATCATAGATGAATAGTACTTGTATAAATCCACAACGAGTACGGAAATTACAACAAGATCAAGACAATATGTAGATGAGATGGATGGAGATGGTGGTGATGCATCGGTGGATGATGAAGATTGCCTTAGCCTCCCGGATATGCGCAGGGTGAAGATGGATCCCCGGTGGACCAGTTCCCCCTCTAGATGCCTTCCGGAGGTGAGGTTTCTGCGATTTCTGGGTGTTCTGTATGTCGTCTCTCTGATCCAATTGCATGGGGTGAAACTATTTGAGGAGGCGGTGGTGGTGCCAACTATACGGCGGGAACTATATGGCCGGAAAATTTATTCCCGTCGTATAGTTGGTCGTTAAACCGTCCATCTCCCTTGATTGCTTCAGATTTTCTTCTGGTATGATTAATATTTCCCAAATAAGCAATTTCTGTTGTTTTTTACTCCATTTCTCCTTAGTAAACCTGCTTCAAGAATTGTGTCCATTGTATCCATCATTTGTCCTGATCCTGGTGAAAACAGACATAAAATGTGCGCGGGGGCACCGTAAAATACCAAGATCCTACATCTACAATGAAAAATAACAATATAAAACATGATGCAAATATGCACTCATCATAAACCACCACTAGAGTCATTGCATGAATGTTCCTTTCCTAAACCACATTGATCTACCAGAGTCATTGCATGTGTGTTTCTTTGCTAAACCACATGGATCCACTAGTGTCATTGCATGTGTCTTCTTTTCCTAAACCACCACTAGAGTCATTGCATGTGTGTTCTTTTACTAAGCCACCACCAGAGTCATTGCATGTGTCTTATTTTCTTAAACCACCACTAGAGTCATTGCATGTGTGTTCTTCTACTAAGCCACCACTAGAGTCATTGCATGTGTGTTCCTTTCCTAAACCAAATGGATCCACCATAGTCATTGCATGTGTGTTCCTTTCCTAAACCAAATGGATCCACCATAGTCATTGCATGTGTGTTCCTTTCCTAAACCAAATGGATCCACCATAGTCATTGCATGTGTGTTCCTTTCCTAAACCACATGGATCCACCAGAGTCATGGCATGTGTGTTCCTTTCCTAAACCACCACCAGAGTCATTCCTTGTGTCTTATTTTCCTAAACCACCACCAGAGTCATTGCATGTGTGTTCATATCCTAAACCACCACTAGTCATTACATATGTCTTCCTTTCCTAAATCATATGGATCCACTAGAGTCATTGCATGTGGGTTCCTTTCCTAAACCACCACCAGAGTCATTGAATGTGTGTTCTTTTCCTAAACCATCACCAGAGTCATTGCATGTGTGTTCTTTTCTTAAACCACCACTAGAGTCATTGCATGTGTGTTCCTTTCCTAAACAACATTGATCCACCAGAGTCATTGAATGTGTGTTCTTTTCCTAAACCACCACCATAGTCATTGCATGTGTGTTCCTTTCCTAAACCACCACCAGTGTCTTTGCACGTGTCTTCCTTTACTAAACCACCACTAGAGTCATTGCATGTGTGTTCCTTTCCAAAACCACATGGATCAACCAGTGTCATTGCATGTGTCTTCCTTTCCTAAACCACCACTAGAGTCTTTGCATGTGTGTTATTTTCCTAAACCACATGGATCCACCAGTGTCATTGCGTGTGTCTTCCTTTCCTAAACCACCACGGGAGTCGTTGCGTGTGTCTTCTTTTGCTAAACCACCACGAGAGTCATTGCATCTGTCTTCTTTTCCTAAACCACCACGAGAGTCATTGCACGTGTGTCCGTTTCCTAAACCATCACTACAGTCATTCCATGTGTGTTCATTTCCAAAACAACATTGATCCACCAGAGTCATTGCAAGTGTGTTCCTTCCCTAAACTACATGGATCCACCAGTGTCATTGCATGTTTGTTCTTTTCCTAAACCACCACCAGAGTCATTGCATGTGTCTTCTTTTCCTAAACCACCACTAGAGTCATTGCATGTGTCTTCTTTTACTAAACCACCACCACAGTCATTGCATGTTTCTTCCTTTTACTAAACCACCACTAGAGTAATTGCATGTGTGTTCCTTTCCTAAACAACATTGATCCACCAGAGTCATTACATGGGTGTTCCTTTCCTAAACAACATGGATCCACTAGTGTCATTGCATGTGTGTTCTTTTCCAAAACCACCACCAGAGTCATTGCATGTGTGTTATTTTCCAAAACCACCACCAAAGTAATTGCATGTGTCATCATTTCCTAAACCACCACTAGGGTCATTGCATGTGTGTTCCTTTCCTAAACCACATTGATCCACCAGAGTCATTGCATGTGTGTTATTTTCCTAAACCACCACCATAATTATTGCATTTGCCTTCCTTTCCTAAACCACTACTAGAGTCATTGCATGTGTGTTCCTTTTCTAAACCACATGGATGTCATTGCATGTGTGTTCCTTTCCTAAACCACATGGATCCACCAGAGTCTTTGCATGTATGTTATTTTCCTAAACCACATGGATCCACCAATGTCATTGCAATTGTGTTACTTTCTTAAACCACCACAAAAGTCTTTGCCTGTGTGTTCTTTTCCTAAACCACCACCAGAGTCATTCACGCGTCTTCTTTTCCTAAACGACCACCATAGTCATTGCATGTGTGTTATTTTCCAAAACCACCACCAGAGTCATTGCAAGTGTCTTCATTTCCTAAAACACCACTAGAGTCATTGCATGTGTGTTACTTTCCTAAACCACATTGATCGACCAGTCATTGCATGTGTGTTATTTTCCTAAACAACCACCATAGTTATTGCATGTGTCTTCCTTTCCTAAACCACCACTGGAGTCATTGCATGTGTGTTCCTTTTCTAAACAACATGGATGTCATTGCATGTGTGTTCCTTTCCTAAACCACATGGATCCAGCAAAGTCTTTGCATGGATGTTATGTTCCTAAACCACATGTATCCACCAATGTCATTGCATGTGTGTTCCTTTCTTAAACCACCACCCGAGTCTTTGCATGTGTGTCCTTTTCCTAAACCACCACCAGAGTCATTGATGCGTCTTATTTTACTAAACTACCACCAGAGTCATGCATGTGAGGTCTTTTCCTAAACCACCACTAGACTCATTGCACGTGTGTTCCTTTCCAAAACCACATTGATCAACCAGTGTCATTGCATGTGTCTTCTTTTGCTAAACCACCATAGAAGTCATTGCATGTGTCTTCCTTTCCTAAACCGCATGGATACACCAGAGTAATTGCATGTGTGTTCCTTTCCTAAACCATATAGATCCACCAGTGTCATTGTCTCTGTCTTCTTTTCCTAATACACCACCATAGTCATTGCATGTGTGTTCTTTTCCTAAACCACCACTAGACTCATTGCATGTATGTTCCTTTCCTAAACCACATTGATCCACCAGTGTCATTGCATGTGTCTTCTTTTCCTAAACCACTACCAGTGTCATTGCATTATCTTCTTTTCCTAAACTAGGACAAGAGTCATTGCATGTATGTTCCTTTTATAAACCACATGGATCCATTAGTGTCATTGCATGTGTCTTCTTTTCCTAAGCCACCACTAGAGTCATTCCATGTGTGTTCCTTTCCTAAACCACATGGATCCACTAGAATCATTGCATGTGTGTTCCTTTCCTAAACCACATGGATCCACGAGAGTCATTGCATGTGTATTCCTTTCCTAAACCACCACCAGAGTCATTGCATGTGTATTCTTTTCTTAAACCACCACGAGATTCATTACACGTGTCTTCCTTTCCTAAACCACATGGATCCACCATAGTCATTGCATTTGAATTTCTTTCCTAAACCACCACCAGAGTCATTGCATTTGTGTTCTTTTCCTAAACCACATTGATCTACCACAGTCATTGCATGTGTTACTTTTCTAAACCACATGGATCCACCAGTGTCAATCCATGTCTCTTTTATTCCTAAACCACCACCATAGTCATTGCATGTGTCTTGTTTTCCTAAACCACCACAAGAGTCATATTAACTATGTGTTCCTTTCCTAAACCACCACCAGTGTCATTGCATGTGTCTTATTTTCCTAAACCACCACTAGAATCATTCATGTGTGTTCCTTTCCTAAACCACATGGATCCACCAGTGTTATTGCATGTGTCTTCCTTTCCTAAACCACTACTAGAGTCTTTGCATGTGTGTCATTTTCCTAAACCACATGGATCCACCAGTGTCATTGCATGTGCCTTCCTTTCCTAAACCACCACGAGAGTCATTGCATGTGTCTTCGTTTCCTAAACCACCACCAGAGTCATTGCATGTGTCTTGTTTTCCTAAACCACCACCAGAGTCATTGCATGTGTGTTCTTTTTCTAAACCACCACTAGGGTCATTGCATGTGTGTTCCTTTCCTAAATCACATTAATCCACCAGAGTCATTGCGTATGTGTTCCTTTCCTAAACCACATGGATCCACAAGTGTTATTGCATGTGTGTTCTTTTCCTGAAGCACCACCAGAGTCATTGCATGTGTCTTCTTTTCCTAAAACACTACCAGAGTCATTGCATGTGTCTTCTTTTCCTCAACCACCACAAGAGTCATTGCATGTGTATTCTTTTCCTAAACCACCACCAGAGTCATTGCATGTGTATTCCTTTACTAAACCACCACTAGAGTCATTGCATGTGTGTTCCCTTGATAAACCACGTTGATCCACCAGAGTCATTGCATGTGTGTTCTTTTTCGAAACCACCACAAGAGTCATTGCATGTGTGTTCCTTTCCTAAACCACATGGATCCACTAGACTCATTGCATGTGTGTTCCTTTACTAAACCACATGAATCCACCAGAGTCATTACATGTGTGTTCCGTTCCTAAACCATCACCAGAGTCATTTCATGTGTCTTCTTTTATTAAACTACCACCAGAGTCATTGTATGTGTGTTCTTTTCCTAAACCACGACGAGAGTCATTACATGTGTCTTCCTTTCCTAAACCACATGGATCCACCATAGTCATTGCATGTGTGTTCCTTTCCTAAACCACCACCAGGGTCATTGCATGTGTGTTGTTTTCCTAAACCACATTGATCCACCATAGTCATTGCATGTGTGTTTCTTTTCTAAACCAGAGGGATCCACTAGTGTCATTGCATGTGTCGTTTATTCCTAAACCACCACACTAGTCATTGCATGTGTGTTATTTTCCTAAACCACCACAAGACTCATTGCATGTGTGTTCCTTTCCTAAACCACATTGATCCACCTATGCCATTGCATGTGCCTTCTTTTTCTAAACCACCACCAGAGTCATTGCATGTGTGTTCCTTTCGTAAACCACATGGATCCATCAGTGTCATTTCATGTGTCTTCTTTTCCTATACAACCACTAGAATCATTCATGTGTGTTCCTTTCCTAAACCACATGGATCCACCAGTGTTATTGCATGTGTCTTCCTTTCCTAAACCACTACTAGAGTCTTTGCATGTGTGTCATTTTCCTAAACCACATGGATCCACTAGTGTCATTGCATGTGCTTTCCTTTCCTAAACCACCACGAGAGTCCTTGCATGTGTCTTCGTTTCCTAAACCACCACCAGAGTCATTTCATGTGTCTTGTTTTCCTAAACCACCACCAGAGTCATTGCATGTGTGTTCTTTTTTAAACCACCACTAGGGTCATTGCATGTGCGTTCCTTTCCTAAATCACATTAATCCACCAGAGTCATTGTGTATGTGTTCCTTTCCTAAACCACATGGATCCACAAGTGTTATTGCATGTGTGTTCTTTTCCTGAAGCACCACCAGAGTCATTGCATGTGTCTTCTTTTCCTAAAACACTACCAGAGTCATTGCATGTGTCTTCCTTTCCTCAACCACCACAAGAGTCATTGCATGTGTATTCTTTTCCTAAACCACCACCAGAGTCATTGCATAGTGTATTCCTTTACTAAACCACCACTAGAGTCATTGCATGTGTGTTCCCTTGATAAACCACGTTGATCCACCTGAGTTATTGCATGTGTGTTCTTTTCCGAAACCACCACCAAAGTCATTGCATGTGTGTTCCTTTCCTAAACCACATGGATCCACTAGACTCATTGCATGTGTGTTCCTTTACTAAACCACATGAATCCACCAGAGTCATTACATGTGTGTTCCGTTCCTAAACCACCACCAGAGTCATTTCATGTGTCTTCTTTTATTAAACTACCACCAGAGTCATTGTATGTGTGTTCTTTTCCTAAACCACCATGAGAGTCATTACATGTGTCTTCCTTTCCTAAACCACATGGATCCACCATAGTCATTGCATGTGTGTTCCTTTCCTAAACCACCACCAGGGTCATTGCATGTGTGTTGTTTTCCTAAACCACATTGATCCACCATAGTCATTCCATGTGTGTTTCTTTTCTAAATCAGATGGATCCACTAGTGTCATTGCATGTGTCGTTTATTCCTAAACCACCACAATAGTCATTGCATGTGTGTTATTTTCCTAAACCACCACAAGACTCATTGCATGTGTGTTCCTTTCCTAAACCACATTGATCCACCTATGCCATTGCATGTGCCTTATTTTTCTAAACCACTACCAGAGTCATTACATGTGTGTTCCTTTCGTAAACCACATGGATCCATCAGTGTCATTTCATGTGTCTTATTTTCCTATACAACCACTAGAGTCATTGCATCTGTGTTCCTTTCCTAAACCACATGGATCACCAGAGTCATGACATGTGTGTTGCTTTCCTAAACCACCAACAGAGTCATTGCATGTATCTTCTTTTCTTAAACTACCACCAGAGTCATTGCGTATGTGTTCCTTTCCTAAACCACCACGAGAGTCATTACATGTGTCTTGCTTTCTAAACCACACGGATTGAACATAGTCATTGCATGTGTGTTCCTTTCCTAAACCACCATCAGAGTCATTGCATGTGTGTTCTTTTCCTAAACCATATTGATCCACCACAGTCATTGCATGGTTTGTTCCTTTTCTAAACCACATGGATCCACCAGTGCCATTGCATGTGTCTTTTATTCCTAAACCAGCACCATAGTCATTGCATGTGTCTTGTTTTCCTAAACCACCACAAGAGTCATATTGACTATGTGTTCCTTTCCTAAACCACCACCAGTATCATTGCATGTGTCTTCCTTTCCTAAACCACCACTAGAATCATTCATGTGTGTTCCTTTTCTAAACCACATGGATCCACCAGTGTCATTGCATGTGTCTTCCTTTCCAAAACCACCACTAGAGTCTTTACATGTGTGTTAATTTCCTAAACCACATGGATCCACCAGTGTCATTGCATGTGTCTTTTATTCCTAAACCACCACCATAGTCAGTGCATGTGTCTTGTTCTCCTAAACCACCACTAGAGTCATATTGACTATGTGTTCCTTTCCTAAACCACCACCAGTGTCATTGCATGTGTCTTCCTTTCCTAAAACACCACTAGAATCATTCATGTGTGTTCCTTTCCTAAACCACATGGATCCACCAGTATCATTGCATGTGTCTTCCTTTCCTAAACCACCACTAGAGTCTTTGCATGTGTGTTATTTTACTAAACCACATGGATCCACCAGTGTCATTGCATGTGCCTTCCTTTCTTAAACCACCACGAGAGTCATCGCATGTGTATTCGTTTCCTAAACCACCAACAGAGTCATTGCATGTGTCTTCTTTTCCTAAACCACCACCAGAGTCATTGCATGTGTGTTCTTTTTCTAAACCACCACTAGAGTCATTGCATGTGTGTTCCTTTCCTAAATCACATTAATCCACCATAGTCATTGCATATGTGTTCCTTTCCTAAACCACATGGATCCACTAGTGTTATTGCAAGTGTGTTCCTTTCATAAACCACATGGATCCACTAGACTCATTGCATGTGTTTTCCTTTCCTAAACCACATGGATCACCAGAGTCATGACATGTGTGTTGCTTTCCTAAACCACCAACAGAGTCATTGCATGTATCTTCTTTTCTTAAACTACCACCAGAGTCATTGCATATGTCTTCCTTTCCTAAACCACCACGAGAGTCATTACATGTGTCTTGCTTTCTAAACCACATGGATTCAACATAGTCATTGCATGTGTGTTCCTTTCCTAAACCACCATCAGAGTCATTGCATGTGTGTTCTTTTCCTAAACCATATTGATCCACCACAGTCATTGCATGTTTGTTCCTTTTCTAAACCACAAGGATCCACCAGTGCCATTGCATGTGTCTTTTATTCCTAAACCACAACCATTGTCATTGCATGTGTCTTGTTTTCCTAAACCACCACCAGAGTCATATTGATTATGTGTCCCTTTCCTAAACCACCACCAGTATCATTGCATGTGT
>OU342745.1:137248061-137296556 GCA_910589775.1 Avena eriantha
ATGCATGTGTGTTTCTTTCCTAAACCACCACCAGTGTCATTGCATGTGTCTTCCTTTTCTAAACCACCACTAGAGTCATTGCATGTGTGTTCTTTTCCTAAACCACCACCAGAGTCATTGCCTGTGTGTTCTTTTCCTAAACCACCACCAGAGGTCATTGCATGTGTGTTCCTTTCCTAAACCACATTGATCCACTAGTGTCATTGCATGTGTGTTCTTTTCCTAAACCACCACCATAGTCATTGCAGTGTGTCTTCCTTTACTAAACCACCACCAGGGTAATTGCATTGTGTTCCTTTCTTAAACCACATGTATGTCATTGCATTTGTGTTCCTTTCCTAAACCACATTGATCCACTAGATTCTTTGGATGTGTGTTATTTTTCCTAAACCACATGTATCCACTTGTGTCATTGCATGTGTGTTCCTTCCCAAAACCACCACCATAGTCATTGCATGGGTGTTATTTTCCTAAACCACAACTAGAGTCATTGCATGTGTCTTCTTTTCCGTAACCACCACTGGAGTCATTGCATGTGTGTTCCTTTCCTAAACCACATTGATCCACTACTCATTGCATGTGTGTTATTTTCCTAAACCACCACCATATTAGTTGCATGTGTCTTCCTTTCCTAAACCACCACTAGAGTCATTGCATGTGTGTTCCTTTCTTAAACCACCACAAGAGTCATTGCATACGTGTTCCTTTCGTCCATCACATTGATCCATGAGTGTCATTGCATATGTGTTCCTTTCCTAAACAACATGGATCCACCAGTGTTATTGCATGTGTGTTCTTTTCCTAAACCACCACCAGAGTCATTGCACGTGTCTTCTTTTCCTAAACCACTACTAGAGTCATTGCATGAGTCTTATTTTCCTAAACCACCACCAGAGTCATTGCATGTGTGTTCGTTTCCTAAACCACCACTAGACTCATTGCACATGTGTTCCTTTCCTAAAACACATCGATCCACCAGAGTCATTGCATGTTTGTTCCTTTCCTAACCCACATGGATCCACCAGTGTCATTGCATGTGTCTTCTTTTCCTAAACAAGCACCAGAGTCATTGCATGTGTCTTCCTTTCCTAAACCATGAAAACAGTGATTGCATGTGTGTTCCTTTCCTAAACCAGCACCCGAGTCATTGCATGCGTCTTGTTTTCCTAAACCACCACCAGAGTCATTGCATGTGTCTTCCTTTCCTAAACCACCAACAGAGTCATGGCACGTGTGTTCTTTCCTAAACCACAACTAGAGTGATTGCATGTGTGTTCCTTTCCTAAACCACATTGATCCACCAGAGTCATTGCATGTGTGTTCGTTTCCTAAACCACATGGATCCACTAGTGTCATTGCATGTGGCTTCTTTTCCTAAACCACCACCAGATTCATTGCATGTGTGTTATTTTCCTAAGCCACAATCAGAGTCATTGCATGTGTCTTATTTTCCTAAACCACCACTAGAGTCATTGCATGTGTGCTCCTTTCCTAAACCACATGGATCCACCATTGTCATTGCATGTTTGTTCCTTTCCTAAACCACATGGATCCACCAGAGTCATTGCATGTGTGTTCCTTTCCTAAACCACCACAAGAGTCATTGCATGTGTCTTCTTTTCCTAAATCACCACCAGAGTCATTGCATGTGTATTCTTTTCCTAAACCAGCACTAGAGTCATTGCATGTGTCTTCCTTTCCTAAACCACATGGATCCACCAGAGTCATTGCATGTGTGTTCCTTTCCTAAACCACAACCAGAGTCATTGCGTGTGTGTTCTTTTCCTAAACCACATTGATCCACCAGAGTCATTGCATGTGTGTTCCGTTGCTAAACCACATGGATCCACCAGTGTCATTGCATGTGTCTTCTTTTCCTAAACCACCACTAGAGTCATTGCACATGTCTTCTTTTCCTAAACCACCACTAGAGTCATTGCATGTGTGTTTCTTACCTAAACCACCACCAGTGTCATTGCATGTGTCTTCCTTTTCTAAACCACCACTAGAGTCATTGCATGTGTGTTCTTTTCCTAAACCACCACCAGAGTCATTGCCTATGTGTTCTTTTCCTAAACCACCACTAGAGTCATTGCATGTGTGTTCCTTTCCTAAACCACATTGATCCACTAGTGTCATTGCATGTGTGTTCTTTTCCTAAACCACCACCATAGTCATTGCATGTGTCTTCCTTTACTAAACCACCACCAGGGTAATTGCATGTGTGTTCCTTTCTTAAACCACATGGATGTCATTGCATTTGTGTTCCTTTCCTAAACCACATTGATCCACTAGAGTCTTTGGATGTGTGTTATTTTTCCTAAACCACATGTATCCACTTGTGTCATTGCATGTGTGTTCCTTCCCAAAACCACCACCATAGTCATTGCATGGGTGTTATTTTCCTAAACCACCACTAGAGTCATTGCATGTGTCTTATTTTCCGTAACCACCACTTGAGTCATTGCATGTGTGTTCCTATCCTAAACCACATTGATCCACTACTCATTGCATGTGTGTTATTTTCCTAAACCACCACCATATTAGTTGCATGTGTCTTCCTTTCCTAAACCACCACTAGAGTCATTGCATGTGTGTTCCTTTCCTAAACCACCACAAGAGTCATTGCATGTGTGGTCTTTCATAAGCCACATTTCTCCACCAGAGTCATTGCATGTGTGTCCCTTTTCTAAACCACATGGATCCACCAGTGTCATTGCATGTTTTTTCTATTCCTAAACCAGCACCAGAATCATTGCATGTGTCTTGTTTTCCTAAACCACAACCAGGGTCATATTGCATGTGTGTTCCTTTCCTAAACCACCACTAGTGTCATTGCATGTGTCTTCCTTTCCTAAACCACCAGTAGAGTCATTTATGTGTGTTCCTTTCCTAAACCACATGGATCCACCAGTGTCATTGCATGTGTCTTCCTCTCCTAAACCACCACTAGAGTCTTTACATGTGTGTTATTTTCCTAAACCACATGGATCCACCAGTGTCATTGCATGTGTCTTCCTTTCCTAAACCACCATTAGAGTCATTGCATGTGTCTTCTTTTTCCTAAACCACCACTAGACTCATTGCATGTCTTCTTTTTCCAAAGCACCACTAGAGTCATTGCATATGTGTTCCTTTCGTCCATCACATTGATCCATGAGTGTCATTGCATATGTGTTCCTTTCCTAAACAACATGGATCCACCAGTGTTATTGCATGTGTGTTCTTTTCCTAAACCACCACCAGAGTCATTGCACGTGTCTTCTTTTCCTAAACCACTACTAGAGTCATTGCATGAGTCTTATTTTCCTAAACCACCACCAGAGTCATTGCATGTGTGTTCGTTTCCTAAACCACCACTAGACTCATTGCATATGTGTTCCTTTCCTAAACCACATCGATCCACCAGAGTGATTGCATGTTTGTTCCTTTCCTAACCCACATGGATCCACCAGTGTCATTGCAGGTGTCTTCTTTTCCTAAACCAGCACCAGAGTCATTGCATGTGTGTTCCTTTCCTAAACCATGACAAGAGTGATTGCATGTGTGTTCCTTTCCTAAACCAGCACCAGAGTCATTGCATGCGTCTTGTTTTCCTAAACCACCACCAGAGTCATTGCATGTGCCTTCTTTTCCTAAACCACCAACAGAGTCATGGCACGTGTGTTCTTTCCTAAACCACAACTAGAGTGATTGCATGTGTGTTCCTTTCCTAAACCACATTGCTCCACCAGAGTCATTGCATGTGTGTTCGTTTCCTAAACCACATGGATCCACTAGTGTCATTGCATGTGGCTTCTTTTCCTAAACCACCACCAGATTCATTGCATGTGTGTTATTTTCCTAAGCCACAATCAGAGTCATTGCATGTGTCTTATTTTCCTAAACCACCACTAGAGTGATTGCATGTGTGTTCCTTTCCTAAATCACATGGATCCACTCGAGTCTTTGCATGTGTGTTATTTTCCTAAACCACATGGATCCACCAGTGTCATTGCATGGGTGTTCCTTTCCTAAACCACCACCAGAGTCATTGCACATGTGTCTTCTTTTCCTAAATCACCACCAGAGTCATTGCATGTGTATTCTTTTCCTAAACCAGCACTAGAGTCATTGCATGTGTCCTCCTTTCCTAAACCACATGGATCCACCAGAGTCATTGCATGTGTGTTCCTTTCCTAAACCACAACCAGAGTTATTGCGTGTGTGTTCTTTTCCTAAACCACATTGATCCACCAGAGTCATTGCATGTGTGTTCCATTGCTAAACCACATGGATCCACCAGTGTCATTGCATGTGTCTTCTTTTCCTAAACCACCACCAGAGTCATTGCACATGCCTTCCTTTCCTAAACTACCACTAGAGTCATTGCATGTGTGTTTCTTTCCTAAACCACCACCGGTGTCATTGCATGTGTCTTCCTTTTCTAAACCACCACTAGAGTCATTGCATGTGTGTTCTTTTCCTAAACCACCACCTGAGTCATTGCCTGTGTGTTCTTTTCCTAAACCACCACTAGAGTAATTGCATGTGTGTTCCTTTCCTAAACCACATTGATCCACTAGTGTCATTGCATGTGTGTTCTTTTCCTAAACCACCACCATAGTCATTGCATGTGTCTTCCTTTACTAAACCACCACCAGGGTAATTGCATTGTGTTCCTTTCTTAAACCACATGTATGTCATTGCATTTGTGTTCCTTTCCTAAACCACATTGATCCACTAGATTCTTTGGATGTGTGTTATTTTTCCTAAACCACATGTATCCACTTGTGTCATTGCATGTGTGTTCCTTCCCAAAACCACCACCATAGTCATTGCATGGGTGTTATTTTCCTAAACCACAACTAGAGTCATTGCATGTGTCTTCTTTTCCGTAACCACCACTGGAGTCATTGCATGTGTGTTCCTTTCCTAAACCACATTGATCCACTACTCATTGCATGTGTGTTATTTTCCTAAACCACCACCATATTAGTTGCATGTGTCTTCCTTTCCTAAACCACCACTAGAGTCATTGCATGTGTGTTCCTTTCTTAAACCACCACAAGAGTCATTGCATACGTGTTCCTTTCGTCCATCACATTGATCCATGAGTGTCATTGCATATGTGTTCCTTTCCTAAACAACATGGATCCACCAGTGTTATTGCATGTGTGTTCTTTTCCTAAACCACCACCAGAGTCATTGCACGTGTCTTCTTTTCCTAAACCACTACTAGAGTCATTGCATGAGTCTTATTTTCCTAAACCACCACCAGAGTCATTGCATGTGTGTTCGTTTCCTAAACCACCACTAGACTCATTGCACATGTGTTCCTTTCCTAAAACACATCGATCCACCAGAGTCATTGCATGTTTGTTCCTTTCCTAACCCACATGGATCCACCAGTGTCATTGCATGTGTCTTCTTTTCCTAAACAAGCACCAGAGTCATTGCATGTGTCTTCCTTTCCTAAACCATGAAAACAGTGATTGCATGTGTGTTCCTTTCCTAAACCAGCACCCGAGTCATTGCATGCGTCTTGTTTTCCTAAACCACCACCAGAGTCATTGCATGTGTCTTCCTTTCCTAAACCACCAACAGAGTCATGGCACGTGTGTTCTTTCCTAAACCACAACTAGAGTGATTGCATGTGTGTTCCTTTCCTAAACCACATTGATCCACCAGAGTCATTGCATGTGTGTTCGTTTCCTAAACCACATGGATCCACTAGTGTCATTGCATGTGGCTTCTTTTCCTAAACCACCACCAGATTCATTGCATGTGTGTTATTTTCCTAAGCCACAATCAGAGTCATTGCATGTGTCTTATTTTCCTAAACCACCACTAGAGTCATTGCATGTGTGCTCCTTTCCTAAACCACATGGATCCACCATTGTCATTGCATGTTTGTTCCTTTCCTAAACCACATGGATCCACCAGAGTCATTGCATGTGTGTTCCTTTCCTAAACCACCACAAGAGTCATTGCATGTGTCTTCTTTTCCTAAATCACCACCAGAGTCATTGCATGTGTATTCTTTTCCTAAACCAGCACTAGAGTCATTGCATGTGTCTTCCTTTCCTAAACCACATGGATCCACCAGAGTCATTGCATGTGTGTTCCTTTCCTAAACCACAACCAGAGTCATTGCGTGTGTGTTCTTTTCCTAAACCACATTGATCCACCAGAGTCATTGCATGTGTGTTCCGTTGCTAAACCACATGGATCCACCAGTGTCATTGCATGTGTCTTCTTTTCCTAAACCACCACTAGAGTCATTGCACATGTCTTCTTTTCCTAAACCACCACTAGAGTCATTGCATGTGTGTTTCTTACCTAAACCACCACCAGTGTCATTGCATGTGTCTTCCTTTTCTAAACCACCACTAGAGTCATTGCATGTGTGTTCTTTTCCTAAACCACCACCAGAGTCATTGCCTATGTGTTCTTTTCCTAAACCACCACTAGAGTCATTGCATGTGTGTTCCTTTCCTAAACCACATTGATCCACTAGTGTCATTGCATGTGTGTTCTTTTCCTAAACCACCACCATAGTCATTGCATGTGTCTTCCTTTACTAAACCACCACCAGGGTAATTGCATGTGTGTTCCTTTCTTAAACCACATGGATGTCATTGCATTTGTGTTCCTTTCCTAAACCACATTGATCCACTAGAGTCTTTGGATGTGTGTTATTTTTCCTAAACCACATGTATCCACTTGTGTCATTGCATGTGTGTTCCTTCCCAAAACCACCACCATAGTCATTGCATGGGTGTTATTTTCCTAAACCACCACTAGAGTCATTGCATGTGTCTTATTTTCCGTAACCACCACTTGAGTCATTGCATGTGTGTTCCTATCCTAAACCACATTGATCCACTACTCATTGCATGTGTGTTATTTTCCTAAACCACCACCATATTAGTTGCATGTGTCTTCCTTTCCTAAACCACCACTAGAGTCATTGCATGTGTGTTCCTTTCCTAAACCACCACAAGAGTCATTGCATGTGTGGTCTTTCATAAGCCACATTTCTCCACCAGAGTCATTGCATGTGTGTCCCTTTTCTAAACCACATGGATCCACCAGTGTCATTGCATGTTTTTTCTATTCCTAAACCAGCACCAGAATCATTGCATGTGTCTTGTTTTCCTAAACCACAACCAGGGTCATATTGCATGTGTGTTCCTTTCCTAAACCACCACTAGTGTCATTGCATGTGTCTTCCTTTCCTAAACCACCAGTAGAGTCATTTATGTGTGTTCCTTTCCTAAACCACATGGATCCACCAGTGTCATTGCATGTGTCTTCCTCTCCTAAACCACCACTAGAGTCTTTACATGTGTGTTATTTTCCTAAACCACATGGATCCACCAGTGTCATTGCATGTGTCTTCCTTTCCTAAACCACCATTAGAGTCATTGCATGTGTCTTCTTTTTCCTAAACCACCACTAGACTCATTGCATGTCTTCTTTTTCCAAAGCACCACTAGAGTCATTGCATATGTGTTCCTTTCGTCCATCACATTGATCCATGAGTGTCATTGCATATGTGTTCCTTTCCTAAACAACATGGATCCACCAGTGTTATTGCATGTGTGTTCTTTTCCTAAACCACCACCAGAGTCATTGCACGTGTCTTCTTTTCCTAAACCACTACTAGAGTCATTGCATGAGTCTTATTTTCCTAAACCACCACCAGAGTCATTGCATGTGTGTTCGTTTCCTAAACCACCACTAGACTCATTGCATATGTGTTCCTTTCCTAAACCACATCGATCCACCAGAGTGATTGCATGTTTGTTCCTTTCCTAACCCACATGGATCCACCAGTGTCATTGCAGGTGTCTTCTTTTCCTAAACCAGCACCAGAGTCATTGCATGTGTGTTCCTTTCCTAAACCATGACAAGAGTGATTGCATGTGTGTTCCTTTCCTAAACCAGCACCAGAGTCATTGCATGCGTCTTGTTTTCCTAAACCACCACCAGAGTCATTGCATGTGCCTTCTTTTCCTAAACCACCAACAGAGTCATGGCACGTGTGTTCTTTCCTAAACCACAACTAGAGTGATTGCATGTGTGTTCCTTTCCTAAACCACATTGCTCCACCAGAGTCATTGCATGTGTGTTCGTTTCCTAAACCACATGGATCCACTAGTGTCATTGCATGTGGCTTCTTTTCCTAAACCACCACCAGATTCATTGCATGTGTGTTATTTTCCTAAGCCACAATCAGAGTCATTGCATGTGTCTTATTTTCCTAAACCACCACTAGAGTGATTGCATGTGTGTTCCTTTCCTAAATCACATGGATCCACTCGAGTCTTTGCATGTGTGTTATTTTCCTAAACCACATGGATCCACCAGTGTCATTGCATGGGTGTTCCTTTCCTAAACCACCACCAGAGTCATTGCACATGTGTCTTCTTTTCCTAAATCACCACCAGAGTCATTGCATGTGTATTCTTTTCCTAAACCAGCACTAGAGTCATTGCATGTGTCCTCCTTTCCTAAACCACATGGATCCACCAGAGTCATTGCATGTGTGTTCCTTTCCTAAACCACAACCAGAGTTATTGCGTGTGTGTTCTTTTCCTAAACCACATTGATCCACCAGAGTCATTGCATGTGTGTTCCATTGCTAAACCACATGGATCCACCAGTGTCATTGCATGTGTCTTCTTTTCCTAAACCACCACCAGAGTCATTGCACATGCCTTCCTTTCCTAAACTACCACTAGAGTCATTGCATGTGTGTTTCTTTCCTAAACCACCACCGGTGTCATTGCATGTGTCTTCCTTTTCTAAACCACCACTAGAGTCATTGCATGTGTGTTCTTTTCCTAAACCACCACCTGAGTCATTGCCTGTGTGTTCTTTTCCTAAACCACCACTAGAGTAATTGCATGTGTGTTCCTTTCCTAAACCACATTGATCCACTAGTGTCATTGCATGTGTGTTCTTTTCCTAAACCACCACCATAGTCATTGCATGTGTCTTCCTTTACTAAACCACCACCAGAGTAATTGCATGTGTGTTCCTTTCTTAAACCACATGGATGTCGTTGCATTTGTGTTCCTTTCCTAAACCACATTGATCCACTAGAGTATTTGGATGTGTGTTATTTTTCCTAAACCACATGTATCCACTTGTGTCATTGCATGTGTGTTCCTTCCCAAAACCACCACCATAGTCATTGCATGGGTGTTATTTTCCTAAACCACCACTAGAGTCATTGCATGTGTCCTCTTTTCCGTAACCACCACTGGAGTCATTGCATGTGTGTTCCTTTCCTAAACCACATTGATCCACTACTCATTGCATGTGTGTTATTTTCCTAAACCACCACCATATTAGTTGCATGTGTCTTCCTTTCCTAAACCACCACTAGAGTCATTGCATGTGTGTTCCTTTCCTAAACCACCACAAGAGTCATTGCATGTGTGGTCTTTCATAAGCCACATTTCTCCACCAGAGTCATTGCATGTGTGTCCCTTTTCTAAACCACATGGATCCACCAGTGTCATTGCATGTTTTTTCTATTCCTAAACCAGCACCAGAATCATTGCATGTGTCTTGTTTTCCTAAACCACAACCAGGGTCATATTGTATGTGTGTTCCTTTCCTAAACCACCAGTAGTGTCATTGCATGTGTCTTCCTTTCCTAAACCACCAGTAGAGTCATTTATGTGTGTTCCTTTCCTAAACCACATGGATCCACCAGTGTCATTGCATGTGTCTTCCTCTCCTAAACCACCACTAGAGTCTTTACATGTGTGTTATTTTCCTAAACCACATGGATCCACCAGTGTCAGTGCATGTGTCTTCCTTTCCTAAACCACCATTAGAGTCATTGCATGTGTCTTCTTTTTCCTAAACCACCACTAGATTCATTGCATGTCTTCTTTTTCCAAAGCACCACTAGAGTCATTGCATATGTGTTCCTTTCGTCCATCACATTGATCCATGAGTGTCATTGCATATGTGTTCCTTTCCTAAACAACATGGATCCACCAGTGTTATTGCATGTGTGTTCTTTTCCTAAACCACCACCAGAGTCATTGCACGTGTCTTCTTTTCCTAAACCACTACTAGAGTCATTGCATGAGTCTTATTTTCCTAAACCACCACTAGAGTCATTGCATGTGTGTTCGTTTCCTAAACCACCACTAGACTCATTGCATATGTGTTCCTTTCCTAAACCACATCGATCCACCAGAGTGATTGCATGTTTGTTCCTTTCCTAACCCACATGGATCCACCAGTGTCATTGCATGTGTCTTCTTTTCCTAAACCAGCACCAGAGTCATTGCATGTGTGTTCCTTTCCTAAACCATGACAAGAGTGATTGCATGTGTGTTCCTTTCCTAAACCAGCACCAGAGTCATTGCATGCGTCTTGTTTTCCTAAACCACCACCAGAGTCATTGCATGTGTCTTCTTTTCCTAAACCACCAACAGAGTCATGGCACGTGTGTTCTTTCCTAAACCACAACTAGAGTGATTGCATGTGTGTTCCTTTCCTAAACCACATTGATCCACCAGAGTCATTGCATGTGTGTTCGTTTCCTAAATCACATGGATCCACCAGTGTCATTGCAAGTGTCTTACTTTCTTAAACCACCACCAGAGTGACTGCATGTGTCTTATTTTCCTTAGCCACCACCAGAGCCATTGCATGTGTCTTATTTTCCTAAACCACCACTAGAGTCTTTGCATGTGTGTTCCTTTCCTAAACCACATGGATCCACCAGAGTCATTGCATGTGTGGTACTTTACTAAACCACATGGATCCACCAGAGTCATTGCACATGTGTTCCTTTCCTAAACCACCACCGGAGTCATTGTACGTGTCTTCTTTTCCTAAACCACCACTAGAGTCATTACATGTGTGTTCTTTTCCTAAAGCACCACTAGAGTCATTGCACGTGTCTTCCTTTCCTAAACCACATGGATTCACCAGAGTCATTGCATGTGTGTTCCTTTACTAAACCACCACCACAGTCATCGCATGTGTATTCTTTTCCTAAACCACATTGATCCTCCAGAAACATTGCATGTGTGTTCTTTTCCTAAACCACCACCAGAGTCATTGCATGTGTATTATTTTCATAAACCACTACCAGAGTCATTGCATGTATATTCTTTTCCTAAACCACCACTAGAGTCATTGCATGTGTATTCTTTTCCTAAACCACATTCATCCACCAGAGTCATTGCATGTGTGTTCCTTTCCTAAACCACATGGATCCACAAGTGTCATTGCATGTGTATTCCTTTCCTAAACCACCACCAGAGTCATTGCATGTGTCTTATTTTCCTAAACCACCACCAGAGTCATTGCATGTGCGTTCCTTTCCTTTACCACATTTATCCACAAGAGTCATTGCATGTGTGTTCTTTTCCCAAACCACCACCATAGTCATTGCATGTGTATTCCTTGCCTAAACCACCACCAGAGTCATTGCATGTTTGTTCCTTTCTTAAATCGCATGGATGTCATTGCATGTGTGTTCCTTTCCTAAATCACATGGATCCACTCGAGTCTTTGCATGTGTGTTATTTTCCTAAACCACATGGATCCACCAGTGTCATTGCATGGGTGTTCCTTTCCTAAACAACCACCAGAGTCATTGCACATGTGTTCTTTTCCTAAACGACCACCAGAGTCATTGCATGTGTCTTCTTTTACTAAACCGCCTCCAGAGTCTTTGCATATGTGTTCTTTTGCTAAACCACCACTAGAGTCATTGCATGTTTGTTCCTTTCCTAAACCACATTGCTTCACCACAGTCATTGCATGTATGTTCCTTTCCTAAACCACATGGATCCACTAGTGTCATTGCATGTGGCTTCTTTTCCTAAACTACCACCAGATTCATTGCATGTGTGTTATTTTCCTAAGCCACAACCAGAGTCATTGCATGTGTCTTATTTTCCTAAACCACCACTAGAGTCATTGCATGTGTGCTCCTTTCCTAAACCACATGGATCCACCATTGTCATTGCATGTTTGTTCCTTTCCTAAACCACATGGATCCACCAGAGTCATTGCATGTGTGTTCCTTTCCTAAACCACCACCAGAGTCATTGCATGTGTCTTCTTTTCCTAAATCACCACCAGAGTCATCGCATGTGTATTCTTTTCCTAAACCAGCACTAGAGTCATTGCATGTGTTTTCCTTTCCTAAACCACATGGATCCACCAGAGTCATTGCATGTGTGTTCCTTTCCTAAACCACAACCAGAGTCATTGCGTGTGTGTTCTTTTCCTAAACCACATTGATCCACCAGAGTCATTGCATGTGTGTTCTGTTGCTAAACCACATGGATCCACCAGTGTCATTGCATGTGTCTTCTTTTCCTAAACCACCACCAGAGTCATTGCACATGTCTTCTTTTCCTAAACCGCCACAAGAGTTAGTGCATGTGTGTTTCTTTCCTAAACCACCACCAGTGTCATTGCATGTGTCTTCCTTTTCTAAACCACCACTAGAGTCATTGCATGTGTGTCCTTTTCCTAAACCACCACCAGAGTCATTGCCTGTGTGTTCTTTTCCTAAACCACCACTAGAGTCATTGCATGTGTGTTCCTTTCCTAAGCCACATTGATCCACTAGAGTCATTGCATGTGTGTTCTTTTCCTAAACCACCGCCATAGTCATTGCATGTGTCTTCCTTTACTAAACCACCACCAGAGTAATTGCATGTGTGTTCCTTTCTTAAACCACATGAATGTCATTGCATTTGTGTTCCTTTCCTAAACCACATTGATCCACTAGAGTCTTTGGATGTGTGTTATTTTCCTAAACCACATGTATCCACTTGTGTCATTGCATGTGTGTTCCTTCCCAAAACCACCACCATAGTCATTGCATGTGTCTTCTTTTCTTAAACCACCACCATAGTCATTGCATGTGTGTTTTTTTCCTAACTGATGACTACAAGTGCATATATCGTTTGTAGCTAGTTTCTAAATAATGATATCGATCCCACAGGGAGCAGGAGTCTGAAGTCTAATAACTCTTGAAATAAATATTACACTAGTAATGATAAATAAAGTTCTAAGTTACATGATAAAATGCGAGTATTGCATAAAAGGGTGTTTTTCGGTTTTCGGTACAAGAGCAATAATAAGTAAAGTAAAACAACTAAACACAAAAAATAAGTATCGCGTATGTAAGAGAGATTGGAACTGCAATAGGGAAAAAACGTTCTCAAGGAGTAGAGGATACACCACTTGCATTATAAGGAGCTAAGGTAAAGATTATTATCATGAACATTCTCAACTATGTATGTGTGGGAGGAACTCTGTATTTGGACAAGTAGACAGCAACCGCTGCTCAGATCATCCTCATAACCACAACAGTCAGCAATCGACACCAATCGAATTACTGCGCTATTAAGGGACATAATCTCATAGGCCGTATCCCATGGCATGCATAGTGTTTCGTGAGTTTCCTCGGTTTCCCAAGTTGATACGTAAGGAGTGCCAATAGCTTTATAGTCACTATAGTGTTAACTGTTACGTTGCTAACGTATCTATAATTTTTGATGTTCCATGCTTGGTTTATATCTACTTTCTTATGTTTTGTCCACACTTAGCAGTATTTTTATACTTTCTTGGACTAACCTATTAACAAGATGCCACAGTTCCAGCTGCCTGTTTTCTACTATTTTTGGTTCCAGGAAAGTCAGAAAATTAATATTCCCGGAATTGGATGGGACAAAAGCCAAAGTCAATATTTCACCGAGGGGGACACGGAGCCAGAAGACGAGACAGAGAGGGGCCAGAGGCCGGCCACACCACCTGGCCCGCGCGGCCAGGCCTGGCCCGCGCCAGGGGGTGGTGTGGCCGCCCAGGGCACCCCCTCGGCCTCCCCTTTCGCCTATATATTGCCTCCGATACAAAAATCCTAAGTACCCGGTCAAAATTCCACGAAAGAGTCTGTAGCCGCCGTCATCTCCATCCCTAGATCGGGGGGATCTGAAGCTCTTCCTGGCACCCTGCCGGAGGGGAGAATTCACCCTGGAGGCCTTCTTCATCACCATGCAAGCCTCCGGTGTGATGCGTGAGTAGTTCATCCTTGGACTGTGGGTCCATGTAGTAGCTAGATGGTTGGTTCTTCTCCTTTGTGCTATCATGTTTAGATCTTGTGAGCTCTGTTCATGATCAAGATCATCTATTTGTAATCATACATGTTGTGTTTGCAGGGATCCAATGGATATTGAGATGCTATTTTAGATTGATTATTGATTCTATCATGTCTTTGTTATTTGTGATCTTGCACGCTTTCCATTGTTAGTAGCTATCTTGGCCGAGTAGATGCTAGCAACTCCAAGAGGGAGTATTTATGCTCGATAGTGGGTTGATGCCTCTAGTAATCTGGGGAAGTGACATAACTCTCTAAGGTACTAGATGTGTTGTTGCCACTAGGGAGAAAACATCAATCCTTTATTCATGGAACAATCGTATTGTTTACTTTACACGCAATGCTTAATGCAACTATCTGTTGCTTGCAACTTAATACTGAAAGGGGTTCGGATGATAACCTGAAGGTGGATTATTAGTCATAGATGTAGTTGGATTGCAGTCTATGTATAATGTTGTAATGCCCAATCGAATCTCAAAGGAGTCAAGATGATTAGTATATGCATGCATGCTTTCTCAATGTTTGTCAATTACCCCGTTGTAATTTGTTCACCCAACATGTCATCTATCTTAAGAAGAATCACCACTAGTGAACTATGGACCCCAGTCCTTTCTTTTACCATCAATCTACAACTGTTTACAGTTTTCTGTTTACTTTCTACAAGTTATTACTTTCTTCCACATGATACACTTAATCCTTTGTTTCAGCAAAACCAGTGAGATTGACAACCTCACTGTAAGTTGGGGGCAAAGTTCTGCGGTTGTGTTGTGCAGGATTCCAAGTTGGAAACAACACCTTGGAGGTGTTTCCTTGCTCCTACTGGTTCGATAACCTTGGTTTCATAGCTGAGGGAAAAACTTGTTGCTGTGCTCATCATACCTTCCTCTTGGGGTTCCCCAACGAGCTCGATATATTTAGGCCAACAAGCTATCTTTCTGGTGCCGTTGACCGGGGATTGCTCCCAAGTCAACCACGCACCAGCAAGTATTTTTCTAGTGCCGTTGCCGGGGAGACAAGGACATCTTCACAAGGGGAGTCCCTCATAACCAATCTCTTTACTTTGTTGTTTTTGTTTTGCTTAGTTTATTTCTGGTTTGTTTGCTTGTTTCTTTATCGAAAACACACAAAAAATAGTTGTACAAGTTTGTTTTCTTTATTAAAAACACAAAAAATGACTACTCTTGAAAACACTAAGTTGTGTGACTTCACTAGCACCAATAACAATGATTTCATGTGCACACCTATTGCTCCACCTGTTGTTGAAGCTACTTTCTTTGAAATTAAACCTGCTTTGCTCAATCTTGTTATGAGAGAATAATTTTCTGGTATTGGTACTAAAGATGATGCTGCTCATCTAAATAACTTTGTTGAACTTTGTGAGATGCAAAAGCATAGGGATATAGATGGGGATATTATTAAGCTTAAATTGTTTCCTTTCTCTTTGAGAGGAAAAGCTAAAGAATGGTTGCAATCCCTAACTAGAAATAGTATTGATTCTTGGACTAAATGCAAAGATTATTTCATTGGAAAATACTATCCTCCTGCTAAGATTATATCTATGAGAAGTGAAATAATGAAATTTAAACAATCTGATGATGAACACGTTGCTCAAGCTTGGGAAAGAATGAAATCTTTAGTAAAGAATTGTCCCACTCATGGACTGACTACTTGGATGATTATCCAAACCTTTTATGCGGGAATGAATTATTCTTCAAGAAATCTACTTGATTCTGCTGCTGGAGGTACCTTTATGACCATTACTTTGGGTGCTGCAACAAAGCTTCTGGATAATATGATGGTTAACTATTCTGAATGGCATACTAAAAAAAGCTCCACAAGGTAAGAAGGTAAATTCTGTTGAGGAAACCTCCTCCTTGAGTGATAAAATTGATGTTATTATGTTCATGCTTGTTAATGGGAAAGCTCATATTGATCCAAATCATGTTCCCTTAGCCTCTTTGGTTGCTCAAGAATAGCAAGTTGATGTGAACTTCATAATAAATAATAATTTTAGCAACAATGCCTATAGGAATAATTTTGGTAATAATAACCATAGGCCATATCCTCCCAATAATGGTAATACTTATGGAAATTCCGACAACAATAATAGAAGTGCACCCTCTGAACTTGAAGTTATGCTTAAAGATTTTATTAGTAAACAAACTGCTTTCAATAAAACTGAGGAAAAACTCTCTAATGCTGAAAGAAATATAGCAACTTTGGCTGAAGCAGAATCTTCTTTGAATAAAATGGCTGCTAAACCTGAAACTATCGAGAATCCTTTTGCTGCTACTAATGCCATACAAGTTAGAATTGATGAAAATATTAGACTACTAGCTGAATTGCATGCTAAGTGGGAAAGAGAAGATGAAATTGCTAGAAATATTAGTGGTTCTACTATCACTACCACTAATGTTGAAGCCAGTGAACCCAATGGAACCTTTTCTAATAAAAATGCTGAAATTCTTCGAAATATGGGAAACAATAGCTCTACTACTTTACATAATAATTATGATTTTAATCTTGATAGTTGCAACATCTCTGAAATTATTATGTTCCCACAAAAGCTTGCTAAAAGTCCTAATGCTAGTGCTATGAATATGGCCTTTACAAAACACATTACTGATGGTCTCATAAAAATTAAAGAAGAAAAGATGAAACATAAAGCTTCTATTCCTATGAAACTAGAAGATGGTTGGGAACCCATCATTGATATGAAAGTGAATGATTTCGATTTCAAAGCTTTATGTGATCTTGATAGTAGTGTTTCTATTATGCCTAGAAGGATTTATGATATCCTTGGTTTACCACCACTTGAAGATTGTTATTTAAATCTCCCACTTGATGATAATGTTAAAAAGAAACTTATGGTTAGTGTTAATGATGTTCTTATTATTGTTAACAATGCCTATGTCCCTATTGATTTCTATGTTTTGGATGTTGAATGCAATGCTTTTTGTCCTATTACTTTGGGAAGACCTTTTCTTAGAACTGTTGGTGCCATTATTGATATGAAAGAAGGCACCATTAAATTGTAACATCCCAATTTCAGCAATCTTGATTTATTGTTCCGAAAGGGGGAACAAAAACTTTTTCTTGTGATTCCATGCAGTGCTTGCTCGTTGTTTGTTTGCACTTGTGCTTGATGTGTATCTTAGGACACTCCTTACCTCACCATCCCTTTTGACAAAAGCTATTTACTCAAAATTATCTTGGCTTACTTCACATATTCGCAAACGTTCTGGCATTTCAAAATATGAGCCAAGATACCTGTGCAACCAAAACTATTTTGGTAGCTTCCATTGACAAAACTATGGAGAGATATATAATACAATCTCCTTATGTTTTCAAGATAGAACACTCAACTAATCTTACCTCTAGTTTTCCTAAAACTCTTGTTCAAAGCATTTGAATTCTACTTTTGGTAGAGATACCAAGAACCCTCATCTTATTCAAAACTCAACCTCTTCAAAATGCCCCAATCTTACCTCCAAGCTAAGCTTGATGGTGACCCCTAGTAATAGTTGATTAGTGTATAAGATGAGTTGCCTTGATCTGTTGTCTGGTGAGTTGCCTTGATCTGCTGTTGAAGGGTTCGTAGCATGGAAAACAAAAAAATTCTACCGCAAGAACGAACAAAACCAGATCTAATCTAGATAAAACCCAAGATCTAATCTATTAGATGTGTGCAACGAGATAGATCGGTACTAACCCTTGTAGATCCGAAAGCGTTACGAGATTGGATCTCGTGGTTGATGTAGTCGATCACTTGCCGATCTCAAGATCGTGTGGACGATCCTTCCGGCGCCGCTTTCCGGCAGCGCTTCTGTAGTCGGTCACACGTGCGGAGTCGAAGCAGACCTTCCTCTCCTCGTTCCAGCGAGCAGCGGAGGTATTAGATCTTCTCCACGGAATCCCAGCAGCACGACTGTGTGGTGGTGGTGGTGGAGTAGAGAATTCTGCAGGGCTTCGCCTATGCCTGAGCAGAAGAAAGGAGGAGGAGAGAGGCGGCGGAGATTTGGAGTAGTAGAGGAGGGCTTGGAGGGGGCGCCCCTACCCCTCTATTTAAAGGGGGGAGGCGCCATGGGAGGGGGAGTCCTTGTAGGACTCCCCTCCCTCCTATGGCCGGCGGATTGGGAGGTGGGGGGAGGAGTCCTCCCCCCCAACGAATCCTTGTCTTACCCCACAAGGACTCCTTGATCCTTCTTGGTTTTCAATCAAACTCCAAGAAATCTTCCAGAACCTTCCGGAACATTCCGAAACCTTCTAGAATCCTCATACAAATACTCCAGAACATTTCCTAACTTAGAAAATGATCCCCAATATATGAATCTTATTCTCTGGACAATTCCGGATCTCCTCGTAACGTCCCGGATCCATTCCGAGACTCCGAACAACATTCGGTCTCCAACGCACATTCCATATCTACTTAAAACAACTTCGAACCTTAAGTGTGTCACCCTACGGTTCGTGAATATGTAGACATGATGGAGACACCTCTCCGATCAATAACCATCAGCGGGATCTGGAGATCCATAACGGCTCCCACATACTCAACGATGACTTTGTGATCGATTGAACCATTTACATACGAAACCAATTCCCTTTGTCACGCGATACTATACTTATCCGAGGTTTGATCGTCGATATCTCCATACCTAGTTCTACCTCGTTACTGACAAGTACTCTTTACTCGTTCCATGTTATGTCATCCCTTGTGACCCAGTCACATGCTTGCAAGCTAACTAGATGACATTCCACCGAGAGGGCCCAGAGCATATCTATCCGTCATATGGATGGACAAATCCCAATCTTGGTCCATGCGCTTCAACACATACTTTCAGAATACCCAATGACACCATTATAACTACCCAGTTACGAAGCGGTGTTTGATGTCATCAAAGTACCCATCCGGTGATGGTGATTAACATAACCTCATGGTCGAAGGATTAGGTCACTATGTATTTCAAAGCTTATAGCAAACAAACTTAAATGACTTGATCTTATGCTACGCTTACTATGGGTGTGTGTCCATTACATCATTCTCCTAATGATATAACCTTTGTTATTAATCACATCCAATGTCCATGATCAGGAAACCATGATCATCAATTAATCAACAAGCTAGTTCAACAAGAGGCTTACTAGGGACGCTTTTATGTTTACAAAACACACATGTATTAGTGTTTCCTAATAATACAATTATAGCATGGGATGTAAACATTTATCATAAACATAAAGATATAACAATAACCACTTTATTATTGCCTCTTGGGCATATCTCCAACAGTCTCCCACTTGCACTAGAGTCAATAATCTAGTTAAAAACTTGTGCATTCAACACCTATGGCTTTCTGGTGTTGTATAGACACTATTGCTAGTGGTAAACACAATCTTCGGATCTGACACTTCCAGGTCCGTGTGTATTTGCATATCCTTGCGTCTCTACGCATTACTCATTCTCCAATGAGATGGCATTGTATAAATTTGGTCCTTTGGTGAGACCTTTAGTTCCTTTGGCTCAAAATATGTTGATATTATCGTCACACAATATATCTTCATAGTATTAGCCCACTTCGAACCACACCTAGTTAGATAACAAACTACTTTAACACAAATGCCCTCCTTTGCTGCTACTATAGCAGTTATATACTTAGCCTTTTGTTGTAGTATCCGTCACAATATCTCAACTTTGGAACTCATCCAAATCCATCATGGAACATCCTTTCCATTACATTGTGCCACCCATAGTCTAAATTGAGATAAATTTAATTTGTATCTTGTGACAAAACTAGTATCAATGTAACACTTTACAATGAACTACCTTTAACTATTTGTCACTTATACATGATATTTTCTTAGTTCTTCCAAAGCTCATAAGAATATCTTTACTATTGTCCAATGATCATCTTATGAATCATTCTGGTATATGCTCATAACATTTAGAGCATAGGACATATCTGGATGTGTACATCTCAAAGAATGATTGATCAAAATATTCTTGTGATTTCACCAAGTGTCAAAACACTTGAATCTCGTGTCAACACACTTGAATCTTGATTTAGTCCTTTCCGTGCGTCAAGAACCTTTCTTGTTGTTTCCATATTGAACTCATTCAACATCTTATCTATGTACATTTGGAAAAACCATATTAGCGCCTCAATCTATCCATATAGACATTGATGCCTAATTCTTGGGTTATGCCTAAGTCTTTCATCGAAATCTTATTTTAATGAAATTCTTAACCTGTGTCAATACAAGATACATCATTTCCAATCAACAATATGTCCTCTACATAATGTATTAGAAATATGTCTAAGCACTCCCACTTAATTTCTTGCAAATGCAAGCATCTTCATCATCTCCCAAGATTCCAACTCCACGATGCTCACTTCAACCATTGAAGTTTTGCATACTCTTTTAGCATCCTTTGAATTAACAAAACCCTTTGGATCGTGTCATGTACACATCCTAGGTAACCATTCTATTAGAAGAACTTGTTTTGTTCATATACCAAAATATATGTAGTGGTTGCTACATTAATCCGTTCAGACTAAATATCGCTATGAAAGATCAAATCTTATCATAGTCAATTCCTTGAACATTGTCGTAAACTCTTTCCGACATGTCGACTATTTCATAGATTTGAAACATCCATGTCTATTTCTTTATAGATCCAAACATGACCGATAGGCTTCACGCCTTTCCGGAGGGTCTTCAAACTTCAGAAACTTGATTTCTCGTGTATGGATACTATCACGGATTCCATGACTTCTAGTCATTTTATGGAGTCTGGGCCCATCATCGCTTCTTTGCATGTACTCGGTTCATCATTGTCAAAACAGTAATGACTTGCTTATCAAATCTTACTATTTGATTATTACCGACCCACACGGTTCTATAGGAACTCTAATCTCCGAGATCACACCTTTTGTAATCACGAGAGCCATGAGCATTGTGGCCGTCACCGGGACACTTTCCGGTGCTGTGCTACTTAGCACATATAGCTAAGGTTCAACAACCTTATCAAAGTTCTATTGTCCTCCCACTTAACTTTTCACGAAAAATTCCTTCTCAAGAAACTTGACGTTCCAAGTAACAGACTCTTTTGTGCTCGGTGTTATGGAGAAATTCCCAACAGATTCTTTGGAATAACCTACAAAGACGTGCTTATCCGAATTTGGTTGTAAACATTTTACTTATGCCCGGCATACCAAAAATAGAAGAAAGGACAACCTAGGTTTTATCCCAAACCATGAATTATATGGTGTCATTTCAACGGATCACGATGGAGCTCTTTTCAGTGTAAAAGAGGTAGTCACTAAAGCTTTAATCTTTAATATATAATGGCAGTTTTATAAATGACACCTTTGATCTTACCATGTCAAACAAGGTTTCATTACATATCTTGAATACTCCATACTCCTATGGTGTTTTGGGAAATGCAAATTCGTGGAATGATTCCTCAAATCTTAGGTGTTTTGCTAAACTTGTAACTCAAACATCTTTCTTTATGATCCAATCATAAACTTTTTATTTTCTTGTTACAATGATTTTCCACTTCAACTTGAAAGTGTTTGAACATTTTTTAAATGTTTCATACTTCTTCCTTATTGAATAAGTATACATATATTCACTCAAATTCTCGGAGAAAGCATATGAAGTTGAAATCCATCGCTCTCGACTACACATGATGGGCTTCATACATCTGTATGTACAAGTTCCAATCAGCTAGTCATTCGTTCCCTTTTGTCCTATGAACGAAGTTTTAATTATCTCTAGAAAAGTTTCATAAGCGTCATTTGATCAAAATCAAAAAAACTCCAAAATTCCATCAACATGGAGTTTCTTCATGTTTTCTTTCCAATATAATTTAAAAGCGATGTCACTTCTTAAGTGATCTTTCAATCAATTGTCTTTCGACATTTTAGCATTAGTTTTATGGATGTGATTTCTCCAACGAGATTTGTAAATCATCCATCTTTTATGGAATACATAAATTATTTGAACAACCTTTTGTCATCATAATACCTGATCAAAATAACAATTATTGAAACAAATCTTGAAGGCAAGCTTTGATGTTAACGAGCAACACAACAACCCTTTGTTTGTTTTCGATGAACATCATCACATATTCTCTTGCTAGTTACTTAGGCCATTGCAGTTCATGAATTGTGTTGTCCTGTATGACACTTCATACCAACCAATTCGGTATCCAATACCGGAGAGCCACATTGTTTAACAAGCAAGGAATACAACCATAACATGTATATCTTATATATGCCTAAGTTGGACATCTCCAACCTTTTATTTTCTGCCAAATATTTTATAGATTCTCTTTCAGCAATTCCTTTTCTTTTAAAAGAATCTATCAACATCAATAGTGGTGTCATCAACATGACACATGGTACAAAGCGTATATAGTCAACTACTAATACCTTTGGACTTGCACTTTGAGGTGGATCACCATCATCAAATGTTTGGTGTTCTTTCAAAATCCATTCTTTAGCAATCTTTTAGTGTAGTAAACATTTTACTTACATCTTCTATTCATCCTTATCATGACAACTTTCATGATCAAGCTGCTATAGCTTATAAAGGTGAATTGCGAGTATAATGTTTCTTTTTCAAAACCTTTTGGAGGATTAGGACGACTAGCGTCTCCAACCTTCACAAATTCTCATCAAATATGAGGACGTATACTCTATCATGTTGTAACCAACACATTGTTTTAGATATCGCAATACCTTTCACATATGATGGTTTCTGAAACATTGCTTTCAGCTCTTAGATAAACTTGATATAAAAAACAATCTTTTGAGTATCAAGAATCATGGAGGAAAACATGATACTTTAGATACTAACATTTGGAATTCTTACTC
The DNA here is from genome assembly GCA_910589775.1 of Avena eriantha. Lineage (NCBI taxonomy): Eukaryota > Viridiplantae > Streptophyta > Magnoliopsida > Poales > Poaceae > Avena > Avena eriantha. Next base: position 137,271,084 of record OU342745.1, read on the forward strand.
TTGATTTAATACCACTTATTAAACTTCATGGAGTAAATAGACTTTGCTAAAAGTTTGCAATAGGACTTATAAACTTTAAATTGACATTCAAAACAATACGACACCAGTTCGTAAAGTAAATGTCTAGAATTTCTATAGTTCCACTATCTCAACTATAACTAAGCGTAAGGTGGTGAACGGATGCCAATGACTACAACAAACTATGCAAATTCACTTTGATTGTGTTTATGATAAATTGAGTTCGACTAATCCAAATTACAAATAAACTCCCACTCAAAACAACATCCCTCGAGTTGTTTTAGTGATTACACGAACCAAATCCACTACACCAAGTCCGATCATCACGTGAGATGATGTAGCTTTAAAGGCGAACAATCAACATGTTCATCATATCATCCATATGACTCATGCTTTACCTTTCGGTATTCCGTGTTCCGAGACCATGTCTGTACATGCTAGGCTTGTCAAGGTTAACCTTAGTTTCCGCATGTGCAAATCTGGCTTGCACCCGTTGTATGCACACGTAGAGTCTATCACACCCGATCATCACGAGATGCTTCGAAACGACGAGTCTTAGCAACGGTGCCAACTAAGGATGAACACTTTATTACTTGATATTTAGTGAGAGGGATCATCTTATAATTCTACCGTCGCGATCTAAGCAATACAAGATTCATAAAGGATTAACATCACAGGCAATTCATAATAAGTGTGATATGACATGGCCCTTTCTTCTTGCGCCTTTGATCTCCATCTCCAAAGCACGAACATGATCTCCATCATCACCAGCATTGCGTCAAGGTCAGTGGCGCCGCTTCATGGTTGTCCATCATAAGTAGTAACTATTACAACTACTTGGAATAAAGCTATTACAAGATGAATAGACACGCAGGTCTTAATAGAATTAAAAGACAACCATTAGGCTCCTGCCGGTTGCTATATTACAACAAGGATCATTGCATACATCAAATATAATCATAATCACATGATGGCCATATCACATCACAAAACCCCTGCAAAAACAAGTTAGACGCCTCTAATTTTCTTTGCATGTTTTACGTGGTTTGGGGCTTTCGCATAAGACCGATCTTACCTACGAACAAGAACCACAACGTTGATACAAGTGTTGTTAGATGCTCATTGTAAATTGAATCTTAACTATGGTGGGAGAGGCAGACACCCGCAAAGCCACTTGTGCAAAGCAAGTTGCACGTCAAGCATGGAGCAAGTCTCATGTGCGATGACATGTAATGTTAGCCTGAGCCGCTTCATCCCATCATGCCGCAAGATGCAAAGTACACACTAAGACACCGACAACAAAAGCATCAACGCCCACAAAAACATTGTGTTCTACTCGTGCAACAGATCTACGCATAGATACGGCTCTGATACCACTGAAGGGTTCGTAGCATGGAAAACAAAAAATTTCTACCGCAAGAACGAACAAAACTAGATCTAATCTAGATAAAAGCCAAGATCTAATCTATTAGATGTGTGCAACGAGATAGATCGGTACTAACCCTTGTAGATCCGAAAGTGTTACGAGATTGGATCTCGTGGTTGATGTAGTCGATCACTTGCCGATCTCAAGATCGTGTGGACGATCCTTCCGGCACCGCGTTCCGGCAGCGCTTCCGCAGTCGGTCACACGTGCGGAGTCGAAGCAGACCTTCCTCTCCTCGTTCCAGCGAGCAGCGGAGGTATTAGATCTTCTCCACGGAATCCCAGCAGCACGACAGTGTGGTGGTGGTGGTGGAGTAGAGAATTCTGCAGGGCTTCGCCTATGCCTGTGCAGAAGAAAGGAGGTGGAGAGTAGTAGAGGAGCGCTTGGAGGGGGCGCCCCTACCCCTCTATTTAAAGGGGGGAGGCGCCAGGACTCCCCTTCCTCCTATGGCCGGCGGATTGGGAGGTGGGGGGAGGAGTCCTCCCCCCCACGAATTCTTGTCTTACCCCACAAGGACTCCTTGATCCTTTCTTGGTTTTCAAGCAAACTCCAAGAAATCTTCCAGAACCTTCCGGAACATTCCGAAACCTTCTAGAATCCTCATACAAATACTCCAGAACATTTCCTAACTTAGAAAATGATCCCCAATATATGAATCTTATTCTTCGGACAATTCCGGATCTCCTCGTGACGTCCCAGATCCATTCCGAGACTCCGAACAACATTCGGTCTCCAACGCACATTCCATATCTACTTAAAACAACTTCGAACCTTAAGTGTGTCACCCTACGGTTCGTGAATATGTAGACATGATGGAGACATCTCTCCGATCAATAACCATCAGCGGGATCTGGAGATCCATAACGGCTCCCACATACTCAACGATGACTTTGTGATCGATTGAACCATTTACATACGAAACCAATTCCCTTTGTCACGCGATACTATACTTATACGAGGTTTGATCGTCGGTATCTCCATACCTAGTTCTACCTCGTTACTGATAAGTACTCTTTACTCGTTCCATGTTATGTCATCCCTTGTGACCCAGTCACATGCTTGTAGGCTAACTAGATGACATTCCACCGAGAGGGCCCAGAGCATATCTATCCGTCATATGGATGGACAAATCCCAATCTTGGTCCATGCGCTTCAACACATACTTTCAGAATACCCAATGACACCTTTATAACTACCCAGTTACGAAGCGGTGTTTGATGTCATCAAAGTACCCATCCGGTGATGGTGATTAACATAACCTCATGGTCGAAGGATTAGGTCACTATGTATTTCAAAGCTTATAGCAAACGAACTTAAATGACTTGATCTTATGCTACGCTTACTATGGGTGTGTGTCCATTACATCATTCTCCTAATGATATAACCTTTGTTATTAATCACATCCAATGTCCATGATCAGGAACCATGATCATCAATTAATCAACAAGCTAGTTCAACAAGAGGCTTACTAGGGACGCTTTTATGTTTACAAAACACACATGTATTAGTGTTTCCTAATAATACAATTATAGCATGGGATGTAAACATTTATCATAAACATAAAGATATAATAATAACCACTTTATTATTGCCTCTTGGGCATATCTCCAACAGCTGTTTGAGTTGTTTGCTTAGGAAGTAGATTGAGCTACTTTAGAAGCTCATCACTAGGATCAAGATATTTCCCAATCATCAATACCGAAGCAAGAAAGCAAAACCTATTATGATCCCTAGCCACTAGGTGATCATATAAAACCCTCAATCAGATCCACTCTGAGGATCTCCATCCTAGATGTTCCCCAGTCCTTAAGACCAATACCAAGCATGGATCTCTTCTACTCACTCTACACTTCCATATCACCCACTTGTTAAAGCTCTGATACCTTGCAACTCTGCCAAGCACTTTCCCTCTCATACTCTAGTCAAATTCCTCAAAACTGCCTACTTTTCTCAAACAGTTTCAACATCACCTTTCTGAATGCCTCCTTTTCTCAAACCAGGTGCATTTTGGAAATGCACCTGAACCATCTTGTTAACCATCCTTAGGACTACCAAGTCCCACACTGGCCTCTGGTTAGATCCTCCTCCAACCCACTTGTCCATGATGGTTTTGCAGACAAGAAAATATCATTTCCTGCAAAACTAGTCATCATACCCACTTTGGTAGAAGCTCACATCACCCTCCCATTTCCTTTGGACCAACTCTCTGCATGGTTGTGTTCTATTCATTGATGTCTATCAAAACCTACCTCACTTGCCCCAAGTGGATCTCTGTGCTGATTAGACCCACATGGTTTATATGGCATCATGACCCATACTTCATGGCAGCCTTAATTTCAACAAAGTTTGCCATCAATTCTAGATCATCCCAAATGCTATTAATTCAAACCCCTCCTGCCATTATCATCTATATGACCTGGTCTACCATCCATCTATCCCTTGCACCAAGGTTAGCTCTGAGCTCCAAGATGCAAGCATGTTTTGGTGGTATGAAAATAACACCACCCTAGATCATCAACTCCTTGTTTTCCAACCTTTTCAAGTTGTAATTTCAGTCCACAAGGTTGTAAGATCATGGAGTTTGTATGTGTGTTACAGAAACGCCTGGGCCGCTCGCCTAAGCCATGCCTACTCATGGTGGAAACTTGCAGAATCACCATAATGAGCACACTATGAAGCATCCTCAATAAAAACCTATGCAAATAGCAAATAAAAAGATCGCTGAGATGCTCATTGTCTACTTGCCTTGTCATTTTGATTATGGGATATCTCCTGTATCATGTGCAAGGGGTACCCCGTTGGCGGTTCTTTATGATACATATGTACTTACAATGACAAGAGCTTACTCGTGACTAAAGTTGAGTAGCATGAGGTTCAGACTTCGTAAGTAAGGGGCATGAGATTTTGGTTTATAACTTGTCAAGCATATCCTCTTAGTTGTGTCACTTTAACCTTAATCACCTTAAAGATGCTTATGATAGGGGCAATGAGAGCTGAAAGCTATAAGTACCATAATTTTTGGAAGCTCTTTATGAGACTTGAATCCCTACTTCCTTCTATGAAGTCCTCTCTTCCACTTATATATATTGAGTCTCCACCTTCTACCTTTATGCACTTACTTTGAGAGCATAGTGGCCATTCTTAGTTCTATGTGCATTGTCCCAAGACTAGTTGATTGATGCATAACTTGATATTGCTTGTTCTAAACTATTTGTATCTAGTTACTCTTATGAACTTTGAAGGTGTCCTATGCATTTATATTTGCTACTCTATGAGGGGCAAGCTGGATACTATTATGATATGTTTTCTTTATGTGAAACAAACAAACGTATTGAAAAGCATTGTTATTCATGAATCTTTTGTTTGTGCCTTTTCATGTTGCATCATAGTTTCTTTGTCTTATTGCTAGAACTTTGTCTTTCATGTTATGTTTGAAGTACTATGATCCCAGCTTTGAATGTCTTAGAAATACTTTGATCAAGTCTTTGATGGTGCATGTCATCTCAAAAATTATTCTTTCTTTTTATCACTTGCCTACTCGAGGACGATCAGGAGTTAAGCTTGGGGATGTTGATACATTGCAAATGTATCTATAATTTTTGATGTTCCATGCTTGGTTTTATCTACTTTCTTATGTTTTGTCCACACTTTGGAGTACTTTTCATATGATTTCTTGGACTAACCTATTAACAAGAGCCATAGTGTCAGCTGCCTGTTTTCTGCTGTTTTTGGTTCCAGGAAGTCAGAAAATCAATATTCTCGGAATTGGACGGGACAAAACCCAAAGTGCCTATTTTACCGGAAGACTCACGGAGCCAGAAGACGAGACGGAGAGGGGCCACAGAGCGGCCACACCATGTGGTGGCGCAGGCTAGCCCTGGCCACGCCACCAGGTGGTGTGGGCCCCCTGGCCGCCCACCGACCTTGCCCTCTAGCCTATAAGAAGCCTCCCGAGGCATAAACCCTAGATCGTCAATTATAAATCCAGAAAAAGTTCCGCAGCGCCGCCGCCACCGAAGGGGAGATTCGGGGGACAGAAAGTCTCTGTTTCGGCACCCTGCCGGGATGGGGAAGTCCCCCCGGAGCCATCTCCATCGATCTCCACCGCCATCTCCATCACCGTTGCTGATTACCATGATGAGCAGGGAGTAGTTCTCTCTCGAGGCTAAGGGTTCTACCGGTAGCTATGTGTTCATCTCTCTCTCTATGCATGATCTTATGGAGATCATGAGCTTGTAATCTATAGATCTACCTTTCTACTCAAGTGCTTAATAGATCTCTGCTCTCCCCATGTGTGTGAAAGTGTTAGCGTGCTCACCATGGTGGCACTTAGGCTAGAGATTACAAATACTTGTTATGAGTTATATTTGGAGTTGGATATCTCTATGAAATTGTGGTGTTTGTTGGACTCATCTAGTACTCAAGGTGATAGTGTGGGGTTTTCTAGATGGGAAAGGCTTACTTTGAGGTGTGCTGTTATAGCCCTACCATCGATTAGAGTATCCAACCGGAGAGTAGTTAAGAGTAGTATCATAAAGAGAGGATATATTTATGAGAGAGTGTTCACTAGTGAAAGTATGATCCCTAGGCCTTGTCTCTTAGCATTGAAACACCGTTTGCTATTAGATCGGTTACTTGTTTTCTTGCTTTCATCTTTATTTCAGTTTTGCTTTAGTCTCTTCCACGCCATCAAGTTATTTGTTGGCACCGTTGTCTTATATCCATACCACTTGTATTTCACTATCTCTTCGCCGAACTAGTGCACCTATACACCAGACAAGTGTATTGGGTGTGTTGGGGACACAAGAGACTTCTTGTATCTTGATTGCAGGATTGCTTGAGAGGAAATACCCTTGACCACTTCCTCCCTGAGTTCGATAAACCTTGGGTGATCCTCTTAAGAGAAAACTTGCTGCTGTTCTACAAACCTCTGCACTTGAAGGCCCAACAACTGTCTACAAGAATAGAAGTGCGTAGACATCAACCACCTGAGTCATTGCAGGTGTGTTCTTTTCCTAAACCACCACTAGACTCATTGCACGTGTATTCCTTTCCTAAACCGCATCGATCAACCAGAGTCATTGCATGTGTGTTCCTTTCCTAAACCACATGGATCCACCAGTGTTATCGCCTGTGTCTTCTTTTCCTAAACCACCACCAGAGTCGTTGCATGTGTTTTCTTTTCCTAAACCACCACCAGAGTTATTGCATGTGTGTTCCTTTCCTAAACCACCACAAGAGTCATTGCATGTGTGTTACTTTCCTAAACCACATTGATCCACGAGAGTCATCGCATGTGTGTTCCTTTCCTAAACCACATGGATCCACCTATGTCATTGCATTTCTCTTCTTTTCGTAAACCACCACTAGTGTCATTGCATGTGTCTTCTTTACCTGAACCACCACTAGAGTCATTGCACGTGTGTTCCATTCCTAAGCGACATATAGTGTCATTGCATGTGTCTTCTTTTCCTAAACCACCACAGAGTCATTGCATGTGTGTTCTTTGCCTAAACCACCACCAGAGTCATTGCATGTGTGTTCCTTTGCTAAACCACATGGATCCACTAGTGTAATTGCCTGTGTCTTCTTTTCCTAAACCACCACCAGAGTCATTGCATGTGTCTTCTTTTCATAAACCACCACCAGAGTCAATGCATGTGTGTTCTTTTCCTAAACCACCACCAGATTCATTGCATGTGTGTTCCTTTCCTAAACCACACGGATACACTAGAGTGATTGCATGTGTGTTCCTTTCCTAAACCACCACCCAAGTCATTGCATGTGTCTTCCTTTCCTAAACCACCACCATACTCATTGCATGTGTGTTCTTTTCCTAAACCACATGGATCCGCTAGAGTCATTGCATGTGTGTTCATTTCCTAAACCACCATCATAGTCATTGCATGTGTCTTCCTTTCCTAAACCACCACTAGAGTCATTGCCTGTATCTTCTTTTCCTAAACCACATGGATCCACCAGTGTCATTGCATATGTGTTCTTTTCCTAAACCACCACCAGAGTTATTGCATGTATGTTCCTTTCCTAAACCACCACGAGAGTCATTGCATGCGTCTTTTCCTAAACCACCACCAGAGTCATTGCGTGTGTGTTTTTTTTCTAAACCACCACTAGAGTCATTGCATGTGTGGTCCTTCCCTAAACCACATGGATCCACCAGAGTTATTGAATGTGTGTTATTTTCCTAAACCACATGGATCCAGCAGAGTCATTGAATGTGTGTTCTTTTCCTAAACAACCACCATAGTCATTGAATGTGTGTTCTCTTCCTAGACCATCACTAGTGTCATTGCATGTGTCTTCTTTTCCTAAACCAGCACCAGAGTCATTGCATGTGTGTTCTTTTTCTAAACCACCACTAGAGTCATTGCATGTGTGGTCCTTTCCTAAATCACATTGATTCACTAGAGTCATTCCATATGTGTTCCTTTCCTAAACCACATGGATCCACCAGTGTGATTGCATGTGTGTTCTTTTTCTAAACCACTACTAGAGTCATTGCATGTGTGTTCCTTTCCTAAACCACATAGATACACCAGAGTCATTGCATTGGTGTAACTTTCCTAAACCAGCACCAGAGTCATTGCATGTGTCTTCCTTTCCTAAACCACCAGCAGAGTCATTGCATGTGTGTTCTTCTCCTAAACCACATGGATCCACCAGAGTCATTGCATGTGTGTTCTTTTCCTAAACCATCATCATAGTCATTGCATGTGTCTTCCTTTCATAAACCACATTGATCCACCAGAGTCATTACGTGTGTGTTGTCTTCCTAAACCACCACCAGAGTCATTGCGTGTGTGTTCTTTTCCTAAACCACCACGTGATTCATTGCAGGTGTGTTGTTTTCCTAAACCACCACCAGAGTCATTGCATGTGCCTTGTTTTCCGAAACCACCACTAGAGTCATTGCATGTGTGCTCCTTTCCTAAACCACATGGATCCACCAGAGTCATCGCATGTGTGTTCCATTCCTAAACCACCACTTGAGTCGTTGCATGTGTCTTCTTTTCCTAAACCACCACCAGAGTCATTGCATGTGTGTTCTTTTCCTAAACCAACACTAGACCCTTTGCACGTGTGTGCCTTTCGTAAACCGAATTGATCCACTAGTGTCATTGCATGTGTCTTCTTTTCCTAAACCACCACCAGAGTCATTGCATGTGTCTTATTATCATAAACCACCACCAGAGTCATTGCATGTGTGTTCCTTTCCGAAACCACCACTAGAGTCATTGCATGTGTGTTCCTTTCCTAAACCACATTGATCCACCAGCGTCATTGCATGTGTGTTCTTTTCCTAAACGACATGTGACATGGGTATACCCTACAGGTACTCGAGCTTGGTATATACGATCTAAATACGTATAGGCCCACGGTGTCGCCAAGGCCCAAATGAAGGACTCGAGTAACCTACGGAGTCTCGATTGCTTGAAAAACAAGAAGAAGTTAAAGATAGAAAGTTTGAAGGGGAAAACCCTAATTTGTAACAAACTCGACCTGCTACCTGGGACCTAACCTATCTATATAAGGGCTAGGAGGGAGCGGCGATAAGGACACATGCAACCCTAGTTTCCACAACCCTCGCCAGATTGCATCTACGCACCATGTAACCTTCGGTTCCTTCGATAATTCCACGAGGAGACAAGCAGGAGTAGGGACCTCTACGAGGCCTGAACCTAGGTAAATCTTTGTCCCCTGTGTGCTTTTTTGCTAGCCGATAGATGTCTCCAGCGCTCCCTCCTTCTCCAAAACCCAAGTCCATAACAATGGGTATTGATGAGTTAAACCCTCGTCAGTTTGCGCTGTTTGGGGGAATTGGGAGTGCTGATGTTGCGGTTTCTTCGGCCCCATCAACTACGATCTACAACTGCGCAACAACGGAGATTCGCCAGCTCTTTGGGGCGTTCGACTTCACCGTCCACACGCCGGCCACTCGTCCGGCCTTCGAGTTCGTGGGCGACGGAATCAGCCTGGCGATCGGGAGCTTCCGCTTCCAAGTTGGTCAGATGGGCACGCTTCGCATGCCTGATCAGCCGACAGCACCAGCGATTGCCCTAGCATCATGGTTCCCTCCAGCGATCGGCACCCTCAGTGAGCTCAACGCCCCGACAGCAGTCAAGAACACGGTCAGCGACAGCAGTCGCGACTCAGATCTAAGCGATCTGGCCACTGACGATGGAACCTACGGTTCCGGATCTGAGAGTTGTGGAAGCGGCAGCTTCCCCAATCACTTCATGTGCGCTGTCATCAACGCAGGCGATACCTCTGCCAATCGCGACAATGGTGGCAACCCCGGTAACAGCACCGACCCGCCCAACGCCGACAACAGTGGCAATGGTGGTAATGGCGGTAACGGTGACAATCGCACCCCTGTCGACAATGGAGGAGCAGTCGATCCTCCAACCATACTCAATGAGAAAACCAGCGAACACGTCGTGATCAGGCTCAACGAGCAAGAATGGGCTCGCTGCCGTGAGGCCCTACGAGGCGCTCCTCTACCCTTCGGATCCCCACAAGAACTGCTGATGGGCTATCACTGGCTCCTGAAGGAAGAATTCAAGTGCCAAGTGCAAACAATCGCGCAACTCGAAGCGCGTAAAAAGGCAGCAAACGAATCGAGCCTTCGTCGTGCTGGGCTCTCCTCCTACGGAGGATCCTCCTCAAGGGGCAACGAGTACCTCGCCAAGAAGAGGCAATCTCGGATGGCCCATCTCACCGAGCAAGAACGCATAGAAGCCGCAAAAGTCCTCGACTTAGGCTCTATGATAGTCGACACACGAGGCAACATGGTCCCCAATACGCCGCAGGCTGCGGTGACAACGGCCACCATGTACCTCCTTAACAACCAGCCGCCAGCTGGAGATCCCCGAACCGCCATGCACCGATCTACGATCGCGGGCTTGGGATTAATCAAGGCCGCCCTCGATAAGGAGCCAACACCAGAGCCAAAGAAGAGCAAAGCACTAGCAAAGCGCTACTCCTCGCCCTCGTCCAGCGATGACAGTCACGACCTGTCTCGACGCAGCCGCTCACGGCGACATGACCGTGACTATGACGCGCGAGACCTCACGTAGCGCAAGATCGATAAATCAAGGGCCCAACGTGATCGGTCGACTGACACGGAAGAAGAAGATGTGGAGCTCTGCGGCACCAGATGCTTCAGCAGATCCATTAGGCAGAAGCGATTGCCTAAAGGGTTTAAACTCCCATCGGAGAACCTAAAGTTTGACGGCCTACAGGACCCCAAGATCTGGCTAGAAGACCACATCTCCTCCGTCAGACTCCACGGAGGCAGTCGGAGCACGGCCATGCAATGCTTGCAGCTCTAGCTACAGGGCGCCGCCCGAGCATGGCTCAACAACCTCCCACGCGGATCCATTCGCAGTTGGGATGAGCTGGTTTACAGCTTCGTGCGTAACTTTAAGGGCACATACAAGCGGCCCGCATCAATCAAAGAGCTGAGATGCTGCCAGCAAAGATCTGGCGAATCGCTGCACTCCTACATCCAAAGGTGGTCCATCACCAAGAACTCCGCAGAGAACATCTCGGATCGCGCGATTGACGCATTCAATGGTGGCGTCCGCCGCCTAGAACTCAGGGAGGAGCTAGGCCACTCAAAGCCCCAGACCATCGACCACCTGATGGAGATCGCGAATCGGTGGGCCGATGGAGAAGATTCGGTGAAGAATCGCGTTCACTCCAACGAGGAGGTGGAACTCGAACGCAGACGCGACCGCCGAGGCAAGCGCCACATGTGCATCTACGATGACCGCGACGACGCCAATATGGTTGCGGCTTGCTACGCCGATAGACGCGACGATAACCGCAACAGCGGATACCGTAGCGGCAGATACCGTGACTCCAGGAAAACCGCGCAAGTGTGGCAACGCCGCACTCGCGATGAGGCACCCGCGAACTCCATTGAGGACAAATTATCCGGGCCATGTACGGTACACTTCTACATCGACAAGCATGATGGCAAGAAGAAATCCAGCCACCTCCTCAAGGATTGCCACGAGTTCCTCAAGCTACATGAGGGATTGGTTCGGATGAACCGCAATGTAGTCGAAAGAGGCTACAGAGCCGCTCTAGGCACCATGGCACATGGTGCATCGCCACCACCACCTGGGCCACCCCCGAACGCACTGGATCAGACCAGCACTACGGAGGCAAACCATACCCACGAGCCATGGGCACCATGATGATCCAAAAAGGACGCCCCTACAATAGGGTGCAGAAGGCCATCACTCGCCAAGTCAACTTGGCCACACACTCACCACCCTCTACCACTGAGTACCTCAGTGAAGCGAGTCATGCATCACCTTCGACAAACGTGACCATCCACCTTAGTTACCCCGTCCAGGCCATTGCCCCCTCGTACTCGAGGCGCAAATCGGAGGCTTCGACATGAGCCAAGTCTTCATGGATGGCGGAAGCGGCATCAACCTTATATTCGCGAGTACCTTGCGAGCAATGAGGATCCCTCTAACTTGCCTGGAAGCCTCGGACACAACGTTCCACGGCATCGTCCCAGGGAAAGGCATATACCCCCTGGGCAAAATCAACCTCGACGTCATCTTCGGCACGTCGAAGAACTTCCGGAGCGAACGCATCGACTTTGAGGTCGCCGACTGGCCCTCACAGTACTACTGCATCCTCGTGCGTGTCGCGTTCGCTAGGTTCATGTCAGTGCCCCATTACGCCTACCTGCAGATGAAAATGCCAGGTCCCAATGGAGTCATCACGACCAAAGGGAGCTTTGAGCGATCTGACAGTTGCGACAGGGAATTCATAAGAATTTCCCAGTCCTTCGGCATGCAGGAGGAACTCGCGAGACTAAAGGAGATGACCGACAACAGTCTGCCTCCCCTGAGCTAGCCAAGCTCACCTGATCTCTCCTTCGACTCATCGGTGCATACAAAGAAAGTGCAGGTCCACCCATCGGATCCCGCCAAGACGACCCACATCACCAACAACTTGAGTCCCGCATAGGAAATCGCGCTCGTCGAATTCCTCCGTGAGCACTGGGAAATTTTCGCATGGTGTCCTACGGACATGCTAGGAGTTCCTAGGGAATTCGCCGAGCACGCACTCAACGTCAACCCCGACGCAGGGCCAGTCAAACAAACAATTCGGTGATTGTCTGAGCCACGAGCGCAGGTAGTTGGAATGGAGATCAAGAGCCTCCTTGAGGCCAAGTTCATATGCGAGATCAAAGAAAGCACTTGGCTCGCCAACACGGTGCTGGTATCGAAAAAGGACATGGATATCCTGCGGATGTGCGTGGAGTTCACCTCTCTGAACAAGCACTTCCCAAAGGACCACTTCCCGTTTCCGCGCATCGACCAAATCATCGACTCCACTACGGGATGCGAGCGCCTCTGTTTCCTCGACGCCTACTCAGGCTATAATCAAATTCGAATGAAGGAGGAAGATCAAGAGAAAACAGCGTTTACAACGCCCTTTGGTGTATTCTGCTACAACACAATGCCCTTCGGGCTAAAGAACGCGGGAGCCACCTACCAGTGGTGCATGCAGGCTTGCCTTAAGGAACAACTGGGTCGCAACATTCAAGTCTATGTCGACGACATAGTAATCAAGACCAAGGAGGAGGCCTCCCTAATCGACGATTTGCGCGAAACCTTTGCCAACCTCGACCGCTACCGGATCAAGCTCAATCCGGACAAATGCGCCTTCGGCATACCATCTGGGCAGGTACTCGGATATCTCATTTCTGCGAGGGGAATTGAGGCAAACCCGAAGAAGATAAAAGCCATACTGGCCATGGAGAAGCCGAAAAACATAAGGGGCGTTCAATAGCTGGCTGGACGAATCACGGCCCTCAGTCGATTCATTAGTCGGATGGGTGAAAAGGCGCTGCCCTTCTACCAGCTCCTCCGCAAAGCTGAAAAATTCAAGTGGATCAATGAAGCGCAAGAAGCATTCGAAGACATCAAGCGCCTGATATCCACTTTGCCAGTGCTGGTGATCCCACGAGAAAGGGAACAACTGTTGATGTATATCTCCGCCACCAACCAGGTGGTCAGCACAGTGCTCGTCGTCGAGCGAGCTGAGGAAAACAAGGTCCACGGCGTACAACATCCAGTATACTACCTCAGCGAGGTCCTCACACTAACAAAATAGCGGTACCTGCACTACCAGAAGCTGGCGTATGGTGTCTTCATGACCGCCCGACGACTGCACCATTACTTCCAGGAACACCCAATCGTGGTGGTAAACGACGCCCCGTTGGGGCATATCCCCAATAACCCCGACGCCACGGGGCGAGTCGCGCTTTGGGGAATAGAATTGTCTCCACGAGACATCACATATGAAAAGTGCGATGCAATCAAGTCGCAAGTTCTCCCTGACTTCCTCGTGCACTGGATGGAGAACCAGCTCCCGGACAAACCAGACATGTCCTACCTCTAGACAATGCACTTCGACGGGTCCAAGCGGAAGGACGTAGCAGGCGCAGGTGTCATACTGACATCACCTCAAGGGAACAAGCTGAAGTATATCCTGCGAATGCAGTTCATAGCCTCCAACAACGAGGCTGAATACGAGGCCCTGTTACACGGGATGAGGATGGCAAAAGCCTGCGGCGCCAAGAGGCTCATCATATACGGCGACTCTAAGTTGGTCGTCAACCAAATGATGCATGAGTGCGACGCACTGAATGACAACATGATCCTGTACCGCGACCTCTACGACACACTCGAAGGAGACTTTGACGGTTGCGAGCTGTGGCACGTAGGTTGCGAAAGCAACGAAGAGGCGGATGCACTCGCCAACATAGGCTCTACCTGCGCCCCCATACCACCTGGGGTATTTCTCTAGCGCATCTACGAATGCTCCATCAAGCCAAAGGCCGCAGAGAAGAAAACAAGCGCAGCAACGGACTCGGGGGCTACGCCACCCAATGAGCCAATGGCACTCGATGACTTGGAGCTGGAGACAGGACTCGAGGGACCAATGAGCGTCATGATCATTGAGCAATCCTGGACGTAGCCGTACATCACGTACCTCCTCAGCAAGAGGCTACCGGACGATCCGACCGATGCACGACACATCGCGCGACGATCCAAGGCATTCGCTGTTGTCAATGGTGGACTGTATAAACGCAGCATCACAGGAGTACTCCAACGATGCGTCTCCACGGCCGATGGAAAAGCAGTTATCCTCGACATCCATGAAGGGACATGCGGGCATCACGCCGGCAGTCGCGCCCTCGTTGCCAAAGCTCTACGAGCTGGATTCTACTGGCCTATGGCCATGCGTGATGCTAAGGACATCGTCCAAAAATGCAACGCTTGCCAGCGATTCGCGGACAAGCCGCACGCACCGGGCGCAGAGCTACGACCAATCCCATTGGCCTAGCCCATCGTGCAATGGGGGCTCGACATGGTCGGCAAACTTCCAAGGTCCTCATGAGTAGGCTACGTCTACCTCTTGGTCGCAGTCGACAAATTCACCAAGTGACTGAGGCCATGCTAGTCACCAACCAATCAGGGCATAGTGCAGTCAAGTTCTTCGAGTCCATCGTCTACCGCTTCGGAGTGCCGCACAGCATCATCACCAACAACGGGACGAACTTCACATCCAACGAGTTCGAAGAATTCTGCGAGAACCTAGGGATCAACATCAGCTACGCCTCAGTAGCGCATCCACAGACCAATGGTCAGGTGGAAAAAGCAAACGGGCTCGTCTACGGCGGCATCAAGAAGCGACTCCTCCGGCCACTCGAACAAGCCGCGGGTTGCTGGCTAGACGAACTGCAATCCGTACTTTGAGCTTACGTACAACTCCAAACAGCACCACTGGCTACACGCCATTCTTTATGGTGCACGGAGCCGAGGCAGTGCTACCCACCGAGGTACGATACAAGGTGCCACGCGTGCTCGCTTACAGCAAACAAGAATCATCCCTCGCACTCGAAGACTCCGTCGACCTCCTTGACGAGGCAAGAGAAATCGCCGCGGAAAGATCCACGATCTACCAGCAGAACCTGTGCAACTACCACAGTAAGAGGCTTCGCCCCAGATCCTTCGTTGAAGGTGACCTGGTCCTGCGACTGAAGCAGCAGGGGCATCTCAAGCTCGAGTCCTCGTGGGTAATCCCAGGTGGCGCCTATTGCCTTCAAGATTTAGAGACAGGAGTCGCATACTCCAACCCATGGAACGTCGCATAGCTGCGACGCTTCTACCCCTAGTCGGTTTTACTTTTACATTGCAAATAAGCCTACTCAGCCAAGGCTACTTAGCCACACATTGTACCTCGCACTGTTCTTCGAATAAATAAAAGCTAAGTGCCCCAAAACTATGTGTCCTCCTTTACTTTTTCAATTTATGTACTCGGGGGCTGCGCCACCCTATACACATCTGTCTTCGAACCAATACGCGATATCCTGAGTAGCTGGTACATCGATCGAAACCCTTAACACAACATCAACCCAGCTGCAACGCACCTGATAGGTTGACAAGGGACTGAGATAATAGCATGACCAGGCTAACGAAAAGGACTCACGTAGTGCAACGCACTTCATGCTAACAAAGCTCTTTATACATATTCGACAAATAATTATTTACAACATTTATACGAATTTTACAACACAAGTACACTTATGTGCAGGATACAAACTAAACTACTACTGCAGCAAGAGAACATTGGTTTGTTCCTCAAAGAAGTCGACAATCTCTTCTGCTGGGTGATCCACCGCTTGGTAGTGCGGCACCATATTCCAGGAAGAACCTGCTGGTGGTATAGGCGGCCCAGATGCAATTGCCGCAACATCTACGTCAGGCCTGTGCAGTCGCACCATTGATAGAGCAGCCTTGGCACCAGCCACCAATTGTTGCCTCACGCACTCGCAAACCGCAGTCAGGTCTTGAAACTTGGCAAGGAGGGCCAGCAAGCTTGATGGAGTATCATCCAACGGAAACATCGCCCGATAAATGTTCTTCAAGCATGACTGCGACTTCTTCAAAAAGTGCAGCACTTGCGACGCACGATCCTACAGGTTCGCCAGCGCAGTCGCACGATCATGATCTACCCAGAAGTATCCACTCTCTTGAAGTTGCTCCTGGGTAAGATCATGCATGCGAATGGAAATTCTATCCTTCTCCTCATGCGGATGACGCGTGCTGACAACTACACGAAGCAGCAACAGTAGCATGAGTACAACGTACCACTACAAGTGACTACAAGGAAAAGATGAGAGCAAGCAAACTAACACTTGAATTGGTCGCCCAGCTGCGTCACCTCGCCAAGCAGATACTTCTCTCGGGTGGTGGCTTTCCCCGCCTTCGACTTCCACACATCCGCGTTACCGCGGAGCACGGGCAACTCATGCTCCAGCTGCTTCACGCGGTCGCGCAGTCGCGAGAGCAGGGACAGTTCATCTACCCTTGAGCGCGGCGGTTCCAAAGTATCATCAAGAGGCGGTGAGTCCTGAGTTTCCCTCAAAGGATCACTCGATGAACCCTACCACAAGTCAAGATAGAAACAAATAAGACAACCAAATCAATACAAAGGCAAAAGCTTCAGATGCATTCAAGACTAGCAAAAGTATCAGCAGATAGACTCGCCAGTAGGCATGTTCTTAACAAAAGGACGTAAACTAGTCAACTATTACAACGACTACTAAGGAGCGACTGGCTTCTTCGACTTCGACGGCTTCGGGGGCTTCATCGAGTCCATGGCAGTATCAGACGCCACTAACTTTCCGCCAGCCCCTGATGCCGAAGCTTTCACCGCCTTCTTGGCACGTTGGAGCTCCTCCGAATACTTCGCAACAATATTTATCAGATGATGCCCATATTTGCCACAGGCAGCCGCGAAAGGAGCAAAGACTACCTGCTGGCCATCCGCGTTAATAGGCATCGCCTTCGACACCACGGCAGGATAAATCTCTAGTCCATGGGCCTGCACCATGGCAAGTGACATGGACGCGCCGGCCGCGCGGTGCGAGTTCTTGAAGCTGGAAGGCACACCTCCAGCGAGTGACTCCACCAGCTCATCTATATTCTCGACTAGCTCCACCTTGGGCATCAGCTCCTCCCGAAGGCGACTGAGTACGCTTTTGGCCTTGGAGAGCGTGTCCTGCACGGCGGTGTTGCGGTCTTCGACTACTAACAGTGCACCCGCCAGAGCGTCATCACGACGAAGGGCCTGTGGGTCCAAGCTCAAATCGCCAGCATCTGTACATAAATCCACACATGGAAAAAAACATCAGCGCCACCGGCAAAAACATTCGAAGCAGAAAAGGATAACAATATCCACAAGCAAAGTACCTGAGAGAGCCTTGTCAATCGAGAACAGTTGTTCTTCAAACAATTTCTCCCTGGCTGCGAAGGAGGCACGCAGATCCTCTTCACGCTTCCGCGCCTCGTCACGCGCTGCGATTGCTTCGTCGCGACCCTTCATAGCTGCGGCGAGTGTCTTCTCCAAGGTGGCGGCGTCACGCAATAGGGCATTATGTTCAGCTACACGACAAACAAAAGTTGACTATCAGTCGACTATATCAAAGGGGAAGAGGAAAAAGAAGAGGAAGTGCAGGACACTCACTTTCAACCACGCGATGACGCGTCTCCAGCATCGCATGCTGGCGGCCCATCGCAAGCACTTGCTCCGCCAAGTGCGCGGCTTCCTTCACAAGGAGCTATCGCACAACAAGGAATCAACAGAGGAAAAGATAGCATCGACTACAACACTAAAAAGGAGAAAAACTACACTTACATGGTCCTCCAATGACTCTGAAGATGTCTGTTGTACCGTCATCCGGGCAACCATTCGATGATCCCCTGCATGAGGAGAACTGGAAGAGTTGTGCCCGGAGTTGGCCGCCAATGGAGGGGAAGGAGCGCGCTCGACCTCTTCCTTGGCCATTGAGGTCGCCACTCCTGATTCTTTCAAAAATTGGACGTCGCCAGAAGACGACGACGCCTCTTGACTGCAAGACAAAACCCACATTGAGAAGGGGCAAACTCCAAGACGAGCCAACAAAGGACAAAACAGAGAAGAACAAGTGAACTAGAAAACTTACCAGTCAAACTTGTCAAAATCAAAAGTGGCCTCCCCGACTCCTACGAGGACTCCTTGGGCAATCGCATCTTCTTGCGAGAAGATGGTGCCACGGCGCTCACAGGAATAACAGGTATCGGCGACTCCACACCAACACATGTACCTTCCGGAGTCGATGGAGACGATGCATCGGAATCCTCGCTGCGTGAAAGCTTGCGAGTATCCGGACTACCGGACTCGGGGGCTTCCTCCTCCACATCAGAGGGGACGGTCGACTCCGAATCGTCCTCTTCCAAGGCCTCGTGAGGAATAATCCCCTCAGGGAGAGGGGGCATACAAGGTGACACCGCCCAATCCTACATGCAGACAACAAATTCAGCAAAAAGCAAGTAAACAATAGAGAAGCAATCGACAAATTTAGCTATTGCGTAGCACGACTATACCTCAGGAGGAGGGTTCGTAGCATCAAATTGAGGAACAACTGGCTCACTAGGGAGTACATCCTTGATGGTGTAGTTGGTGACTAGTCGAACCCTCTTGTCCACCTCACTCGCGGACATGCTATCGGCAGACACGCGAGTGGCATCATCAGTGCCAGCCCACTGAAACATAGGATGGACTCTGGCCTGCAGGGGCTGGACACGATGGCGCAGCCAAGTGCGAATGAGAGCACAACCTCCCTCCTCTTTGCCTATGCGACTCTCGAGGTCGTAGACGCGCCTTTACAGCACATCTGTCTCTGCGGATTCGCCAGGCATGACTACATTCTTCCAGGACCGCATCCTCATGCACGGCGTCGCGGGATCGAAGGGCGCGAGTCCGAAGTGCTCACCGTTAGCCTTCTCATCGCGGATGTAGAACCATTTGTCCCTCCACCCTTGGACGGACGCCGTGATCTTGATATCGAAGTAGGTGGTGGATGGGTCGATGTGGATTCCGCAACCACCTACATTGTAGACTAAAGAACCAGATGCAGACTAATGCTTCAATTTGAAGAGGCGCTTGAAGAGGCCGAAGTGCGTCTCGATTCCGAGCCAGCACTCGCAGAGAGTGATGAAGCAAGAGATATGGAGGATAGAGTTCGGGGACAGCTGATGAAGCTGAAGGCCGTAAAAACAAAGGAGGCCCCTAAAGAAGGGGTGAAGAGGCAAGGAAAGACCACGAATGATGAATGCTAAAAACATCACTCGAAAACCAGCGGGAGGAACAGGAATTGTCTCACCATCGGGGAAGCGCGCGTCGGCGACTTCGGCGGCCAATACTCCGTCTTGGCGAAGAAGACGGAGATCAGATGACTTGATGATGGAGGGGGGCCACGCACCATTCATGATGCGGGTGCCTGCGGCCTTCTTCTTCGCACCGGCGGCGGTGCTGGTGCCTGCAGCGGCGGAGCCGCCCTTCTTCTTCGCCGCGGCAACGGTGGCTACGGAATCAGCAGCAGCGCCTCCCTTCTTCTTCCCCATTGCACGACGGCGATGCGAGCGAAGGAAGTAGCTCGGAAACAAGCGGAGCTGGTCCAGCATCGTGGAAGAAACGAGCACAGAGAAAGCAGAGAAGCAGCAGTAATGGCGATGGAAGCAAAGGATGAATGAAAGCAGATGAGAAAATTACCGTCGCAGCGCTGCTACTTAAACCCTAGAAGTTGCAATCCAACGGCTCAGAAAAACCCTACTGGATGCGTGGCAAACATCGTGTTGGAAACATGGAGGAGTGGAAGCGCGAACCGTCCCTCCACTACTCCTATTACGCACGGAAATCGAGGAGGCGCAGTTAAAATAAAGATTACGCACTCCTAGTCAAATCAAAGTCAGGAAGTGGGACCCACTGCTCATCATGTCCCGTAAAACTCGCTCACACGAGCAACTGAGGTCATGAAAGCGTCAGCACCGACGTCATCAAAGCTACGCAGCGGACAACTTCGACTACTTTAGTCCTTGCTCGAGTCTTCGACTCCACCAAGCACTCGGGGGCTAGTCCCATAGGGAGCGCTGGTCGCGCACCCTACGATTTTTCTTTCTTTTTCTTTTTCAGGAACATGGATAATCAAATCAAACCCAACCACTCGCAGCGTGGCTTGACTATAGGCATGGGTTACTCCCATAGGGAGCGCCGGAAACAAATTTGACTGAAACAAGCAAACAAAAGACGACAATAGTAGCAAAATGATGCTTCAGTCCCTGCCTGAGTCTTCGACTCAACCAGGCACTCGGGGGCTACTCCCATAGGGAGTGCTGGTCGCGCACCCTATGATTATTTATACACAAAACTGTGTGTTGATAACATCCACACTCGAAACTCATGGCGACACCGCCTCATAATTTTTCCCAACAAAGAGACTGGGTCTCCTGGGTCACCTGAATCGTCTCCGCCATGATAAAATTCGGATGCCGCGCTTATAGTGTGAAGGTAAGACCTGAATAAGGCCTGGCAACGCATTAGCTACGCACTACCAGAAATGTATCCGTGCCTACAGGTACGATGAACATGCCTTGACGGACGCGTCAAGTGCTCACACCCATATAAATGGAATTCGACTCCTGTAAGTCCTCCACGGCTTGAGTCGAATTACACCAACACTTTTCCGGATTCGAGTCCGGGGACTCAAGTTCGAGTAGATTGTGTTGTTTCACCCTAAGGTGGTTAACTGATACCGATACTTCGGTTATATCAGGCACGTACATCCACAATCCCTATGACACAAATAAAGTAGTCGAAATACACTCGTTCAGGCACTCGAAAGACTTGAAAAAGTCCCCAGTCGAATCTGTGATTCTACTGGACACTCAGGGGCTACTGACATGGGTATACCCTACATGTACTCGAGCTTGGTATATACGATCTAAATACGTACAGGCCCATGGTGTCGCCAAGGCCCAAACGAAGGACTCGAGTAACCTACGGACTCTCGATTGCTTGAAGAACAAGAAGAAGTTAAAGTTTGAAGGGGAAAACCCTAATTTGTAACCGACTCGACCTGCTACCCGGGACCTAGCCTATCTATATAAGTGCTAGGAGGGGGCGGAGAGAAGGACACACGCAACCCTAGTTTCCACAACCCTCGCCAGATTGCATCTGCGCACCATTGTAACCTTCAGTCCCTTCGATAATTCCACAAGCAAAGAAGCAGGAGTAGGGACCTCTACGAGGCCTAAACCTGGGTAAATCTTTGTCCCCGTTGTGCTTGTTTGCTAGCCGATAGATGTCTCTAGCACTCCCTCCTTCTCCAAAACCCAAGTCCATAACAATGGGCATTGATGAGTTAAACCCTCGTCAACATGGATCCACCCGTGTCATTGCATTTGTCTTCTTTTCCTAAACCTCTACCAGAGTCATTGCATGTGTCTTCTTTTCCTAAACCAACACTAGAGTCATTGCATGTGTCTTCTTTTCCTAAATTACCACCAGAGTCATTTCATGTGTGTTCTTTCCCTAAACCACCACTAGAGTCATTGCACGTGTATTCCTTTCCTAAACCACATCGATCCACCAGAGTCATTGCATGTGTGTTCCTTTCCTAAACCACATGGATCTACCAGTGTTATTGCATGTGTCTTCTTTTCCTGAACCACCAGAGTCATTGCATGTGTCTTCTTTTCCTAAACCACCACCAGAGTTATTGCATGTGTGTGCCTTTCCTAAACCACCACAAGAGTCATTGCATCTGTGTTACTTTCCTAAACCACATTGATCCACGAGAGTCATCGCATGTGTGTTCCTTTCCTAAACCACATGGATCCACCTGTGTCATTGCATTTCTCTTCTTTTCCTAAACCACCACTAGTGTCATTGCATGTGTCTTCTTTTGCTAAACCACCACCAGAGTCATTGCACGTGTGTTCCTTTCCTAAACGACATACAATGTCATTGCATGTGTCTTCTTTTACTAAACTACCACAGAGTCATTGCATGTGTGTTATTTTCCTAAACCACCACCAGAGTCATTGCATGTGTGTTCCTTTCCTAAACTACATGAATCCACTAGTGTAATTGCCTGTGTCTTATTTTCCTAAACCACCACAAGAATCATTGCAGGTGTCTTCTTTTCCAAAACCACCACCAGAGTCATACAATGTGTGTTCTTTTCCTAAACCACCACCAGACTCATTGCATGTGTATTCCTTTCCTAAACCACACGGATACACCAGAGTGATTGCATGTGTGTTCCTTTCCTAAACCACCACCAGAGTCATTGCATGTGTCTTCCTTTCCTAAACCACCACCATAGTCATTGCATGTGTGTTCTTTTCCTAAACCACATGGATCCACTAGAGTCATTGCATGTGTGTTCATTTCCTAAACCACCATCATAGTCATTGCATGTGTCTTACTTTCCTAAACCACCACTCGAGTCATTGCATGTATCTTATTTTCCTAAACCACATGGCCACCAGTGTCATTGCATATGTGTTCCTTTCCTAAAGCACCACCAGAGTCATTGCATGTGTGTTCCTTTCCTAAACCACCACGAGAGTCATTACATGTGTCTTCTTTTCCTAAACCAACACTAGAGTCATTGCATGTGTGTTCTTTTCCTAAAGCATCACTAGAGTCATTACATGTGTGTTCCTTCCCTAAAGCACATGGATCCACTAGAGTCATTGAATGTGTGTTATTTTCCTAAACCACATGGATCCAACAGAGTCATTGAACGTGTGTTCTTTTGCTAAACCACCACCATAGTCATTGCATGTGTTTTCTTTTCCTAAACCACCGCTAGAGTCATTGCATGTGTGTTCTCTTCCTAGACCACCAATAGAGTCATTGCATGTGTCTTCTTTTCCTAAACCACCACCAGAGTCATTGCATGTGTGTTCTTTTCCTAACCACCACTAGAGTCATGGCATGTGTGTTCTTTTCCTAACCACCACTAGAGTCATTGCATGTGTGTTCCTTTCCTAAATCAGATTGATCCACCAGAGGCATTGCATATGTGTTCCTTTCCTAAACCACATGGATCCACCAGTGTTATTGCATGTGTGTTATTTTCCTAAACCACCACCAGAGTCGTTGCATGTGTCTTCTTTTCGTAAACCACGACCAAAGTCATTGCATGTGTCTGCTTTTCCTAAACCACCACCAGAGTCATTGCATGTGTGTTCCTTTCCTAAACCACATTGATCCACCAGAGTCATTGCATGTGTGTTCTTTTCCTAAACCACCAGAGTCATTGCATGTGTGTTCTTTTCCTAAACCACCAGAGTCATTGCATGTGTGTTCCTTTCCTAAACCACATGGATACACTAGAGTCATTGCATGTGTGTAACTTTCCTAAACCATCACCATAGTCATTGCATGTGTCTTCCTTGCCTAAACCACCACCAGAGTCATTGCATGTGTGTTCTTCTCCTAGACCACATGGATCCACCAGAGTCATTGCATGTGTGTTCTTTTCCTAAACCACCACCATAGTCATTGCATGTGTCTTCCTTCCACATTGATCCACCAGAGTCATTGCATGTGTGTTGTTTTCCTTAACCACCACCAGAGTCATTGCCTGTGTGTTATTTTCCTAAACCACCACGAGATTCATTGCATGTGTGTTGTTTTCCTAAACCACCACTAGAGTCATTGCATGTGCCTTGTTTTCCGAAACCACCACTAGAGTCATTGCATGTGTGTTCTTTTCCAAAACCACATGGATCCAGCAGAGTCATTGAATGTGTGTTCTTTTCCTAAACCACCACCATAGTCATTGCATGTGTTTTCTTTTCCTAAATCACCACCAGAGTCAATGCATGTGTGTTCTCTTCCTAGACCACCACTAGAGTCATTGCATGTGTCTTATTTTCCTAAACCACCACCAGAGTCATTGCATGTTTGTTCTTTTTCTAAACCACCACTATAATCATTGCATGTGTGTTCCTTTCCTAAATCACATTGATCCACCAGAGGCATTGCATATGTGTTCCTTTCCTAAACCACATGGATCCACCAGTGTTATTGCATGTGTGTTCTTTTCCTGAACCACCATCAGAGTAATTGCATGTTCTTGTTTTCCTAAACCACTACAGAGTCATTGCATGTGTCTTGTTTTCCTAAACCACCACCAGAGTCATTGCATGTGTGTTATTTTCCTAAAGCACCACCAGAGTCATTGCATGTGTATTCCTTTACTAAACCACCACTAGAGTCATTGCATGTGTGTTCCTTTCCTAAACCACATTGATCCACCAGAGTCATTGCATGTGTTCTCTTTTCCTAAACCACCACAAGAGTCATTGCATGTGTGTTCCTTTCCTAAACCACATGGATACACCAGAGTCATTGCATGTCTGTAACTTTCGTAAACCACCACCAGAGTCATTGCACATGTCTTCCTTTCCTAAACCACCACCAGAGTCATTGCTTGTGTGTTCTTCTCCTAAACCACATGGATCCACCAGAGTCATTGCATGTGTGTTCTTTTCCTAAACCACCACCATAGTCATTGCATGTGTCTTCCTTTCATAAACCACATTGATCCATCAGAGTCATTGCATGTGCCTTCCTTTCCAAAACCACCAATAGAGTCATTGCATGTGTCTTCTTTTCCTAAACCACATGGATCCACCAGTGTCATTGCATATGTGTTTCTTCCCTAAACCACCACTAGAGTCCATGCATGTGTGTTACTTTCCTAAACCACCATCAGAGTTATTGCGTGTGTCTTCTTTTCCTAAACCACCACCAGAGTCATTGCATATGTGTTCTTTTCCTAAACCACCAATAGAGTCATTGCATTCGTGTTCCTTTCCTAAACCACATTGATCCACCGGAGTCATTGAATGTGTGTTCTGTTCCTAAGCCACCTCCATAGTCATTTCATGTGTCTTTATTTCCTAAACCACCAATAGAGTCATTGCATGTGTCTTCTTTTCCTAAACCACTTCTAGAGTCATTCCATGTGTCTTCTTTTCCTAAACTACCACTAGAGTCATTGCATGTGTCTTCTTTTCCTAAAACACCACCAGAGTTATTGCATGTGTGTCCTTTTTCTAAACCAC